>CAMOHE010053104.1:0-111404 GCA_946598075.1 Artocarpus hirsutus | reverse complement strand
GACTGTACATCATGAGATATTTCCGGTACAATACTTCGCATTTTAATCTCAACAAAAAAGAAAGAGAAAATTATTTACTTTTTTCGTATGAATTACTTTTTTTTCCTTTTGCTAAAAGCATACATTGCACCTTGAGACAAAGTTATTCTTTCTTCTTCTTTTTTTTTTTTGAGAATAATCATACTTATATTTGTTTTCCCACAGAGGTTTTTTTTTTTTTTTTTAATAATTATGATTGTAAAAACTATTGACAGATAAAACTCTTCTAACAAATATTTCTCTAGATTTCTCACCAATATGATTTCTAACAAAAGAACTCAATTAAAGCCTATGTTTATTCAGGCATTTCCGGATGTTTATTCAGGCATTTCCGGGGATGAGATGTTTCGCCATGAGAAAACCATTTATAAAGCTCAAGTTAAGGCTTATGCCAAGAAATGAACTAGCTGCTTTCCAAAGCTGGCCCTCATTTATAGTTTTTTAGGTCGGTCATGTCCAATCCTTTTCTTACAACTTAAATTGAAATATAAGAGAATCTCTTATATAATTGGTTTGATGACTCTAATGTGATCTTCTATTGTGTATATCTAGAATCTTATAGATTTTGATAAGATTAAGTACTTATTGTAGATCTTCACTTAAGTAAAACACGTGATTTGACTGATTTACTTTTCTCAGGTATCATCTAATAAATGCGGTTTTGGAATATCACCAAGGTTAAAGCGGCTGATATTTATCTCGGGCCTTTTAAGCCCATAGACCCACTCTAGCCTTTTCAATGACCCGACAACAAAAACCATACTAACGATCCATATTTCTCATCGCTTAGCTTGACAACTTTGTCTCCTAGATACCACAAATAGCGATGGCATTGGAGAGCCAGATATTTTTATCCGTACAGGCACTATTCCAAATACTACTCATAGCTTTTATTGTATAAAAATATAGTTATATATTTTGATTATTGAGTAGGGTCACATATTATAATTTTTCTTAAAAGATAAAGACACAACAATACAGTTCAAATTTTTAATGGAGGCCCAATTATCAATTTTTCCTATAAAATATAGGTATAACTAAGATTTTTTAAAGAAAAAATTAGAGTAAAAATTTAAAACTTTAAAAGTTGAGTAGGGATACATGCTCACACTCAACAGTAAGTGGCTTTGCCATTAATGGCCTGTTTGGGAGTGGTGGGATATGAACAATAAAAAGCTCTCACATGCTACAGTATCAATAAAAAAAAAATTACTACAGTGTAAAACTCTCACATGTGACAGTAAAAGTGGTTCTCACAACTAGTTTTCATTATTTTTTCAAACACCCACTAAGTGATGGTATGGCGGCAATAGAATAACCCTCTTCTGTCATTAAGGTATGAATCCCTTCGTCTACAATAAAGCTACAATACCAAAAATGGCTTTAGACTGTTGTGACTTGGACCTTATGGATGCTTATAGGCGAAAGCATAAGTAAAGTTATCTTACTATCTCACTTGTTGGTAAAATTCCCCTTAAAACGCTGGACGGGGTGCAAGGGCACCACTATTTTTTTTACTGGGGAAAAAAAAACACCCTCCTAGTTAAAATTCCAAACCGTTCAAATGGATACGCGTTGTGAAAGTCCATCATCACACAAGAAAATGTTTGCATTGTCGCCCGATTCACGACCAATAACGAGTCAGTCAGAAGACATGACGATATTAATGGAACACAAAATCCATTACTTTATTTTTTTTCATTCAACAATTCAATTGTTGGATCAAAGCTTTGAATGCAGAGACGCTGACAAAATATTTGACAATGTTGATTGCACGTCGCAACGCGTTTAATTTTATAACTAATATTCTAAAAGATGCAAAACTGAAACAGACAATAACTCATGGCTGGCAGCCAACTGGAATGGGTGGCAGTACGTATACATAGCAAATTTTGTAAACATTCTCTCTTTAAATATTGGTTCCCCAAATAAATGAATGCAAAGTAAGATGTAACAATGCAACATAAATTTAAGTAGACATTATGCATGTCATTTAGTGGACTCGTGTATTGGAGATATTAAACTGCTGTACGTAGGATGTGAGTCAATCATGAGCCGTTGGGTTGCTAGATCTGACCCATTTTTATGGACTCTTAAAATTCTAATCATCTAAAATACTTGTTTGATATGCTTAAAAATTTAAATCAGCCAAATTCTTTGAATCCTTTGAATTCCTATTTTGAGAGTCCGCTCCCCTCCCCTCCCTCCAAAAAAAAAAAAAAAAAAAAAAGAAAAGAAAAAAAACCCAAATCAGATTGTGACTATAAAATCTTAAATTTTCTTTTATATTTAAGAAAAAAATTATAACTTCTTAATTTGATATCTGATTGAGACGATTCTTTTTTTATTGTATTCTTAATAAAGATAGGAATAAATCAATGTGTTCTTAATGAAGAGAGAAACAAATCAAAATCCATATTGTATATTTTTTTAATATCATAAACATTAAGATTTTGTTAGATCTGTTAATAAATCAAATTTTTTTTCACTATTTATCTAAACATAAATTTTAATTTTTTTCTTATTAAGATTAACACTTAAATGCACATCAAAACGTCAATTTAGATTGTAATCTAAATTGTCTAATTTAAATCACATAACTCAAATCAAAAGAATCTAAGTCAACACAATTTAAATCCGTCTACCAAATGCACCCTATGACTTCTAAAAAATCAAGCTGACTTTCTTTCTCTAATTTATATCTCTTCCTTTATCTCCACGGAGAATTAGAACCCACTAATTGTAGGACAAGAATCTAAAGCTTATTATTTTTGAACAATTTAAAGTCAGGCCTTCTTTTTGTACTATTGCAATGGGAAAATATTAGAAAAATTGAATTTAATTGTCAACTGTTGCTATCAGAAATAGAATTCTCTACAATTTGGAGCCTTAGTATATGGCTTCATAAAACTATATGATTTTCCTAATCTATATACAACAGGTTTCATGTTAAGAAAACTTGGCTCAATAGTTTCCATTTGATATGAGTAAGAGGAAAGTTCGACTCAGTATTTTTAAAAAAAGAGAAATTAGAACCAAATTGAGATGATACGAAATATTTCAGTAACATGTGGGCAGTGAGACCAATAGAGTCTAAACCCGATCGATGATTCGTCGTCGGAGTTAATGATTTCTCATGAATTGTCTTTCGCTGGATTCACTAGATCTCGTTACTAGCTCCGAGCACATTAAGCACTTAATACAAGTGCTCTATTTGTTTAATGCAAGTGCACCGAGCACTTAATGCGTTAACCATCTTAAATGGTCCATAATCAAACAATGCTACTATTTTCTCCAAGTTTTGGAGCTTTTGTGTGATGGACATAGAGCATATTCAGTCCATAAAATACAGTGTTTGGGGTCCTTAAGCCTGTTGATTCTTATTATGTTTAACACCATCTTTTAAGTTCAAACAAGGCTTACAAGCTCTCCAAACTAGAGGAAGGCAGAAAGCTTCAAGTTCGGATTGCAAGAGAGCGTCAATGACGTGTAGGTCGACAGAAGAGATGGTGCAGGTGGGTGGTTGCAAGGAGGTTAGAGGTGAGGGTGTGGCGGAGTGGGTGTTGCCGTACTTGAAGGAGGCTGCAAATCACAGTTGATGCCTAACTAGATTCCACGATGGTTGTGGAGTGGCGGTGAAGGTAGACAAAGAACATAGGCAGAAGAGAGATACGAGTAAACGTAGGTTTTTTTATGAGTAATTCGTATCAATGGTTATTTAATGGCAAAATTTGAAAAAAAGGTTAAAGAAAATTTGAAATTAAGTAAATGATTTTTTTTTTCATCAAAAATAGGTTTTTTTTGAGCACCGAAGCCGCCCCAGTTTTTTTCAAAGAAAATAGAAAAAAGACTGTATCGAAGAGAAGAACCTAATTAGAATGAAAACAAAAAAAGTTAGAACTGTTTTGATACTTAAAAAACTAGTTTTTTAATGCCCAAAAACAAAAAAAATAAAAAAATCATTGATCAAATAAAATTTTTTAAAAAAATTATTTTTAAAAAAGATCCGTTATTTAACTATTTAGTAAGTGATATTTTGGTTTTATTTTTTTCAAAAAGCTTTAGTAAAACAACCTATTAATTCGAACCCTTAACAATTTAGCCCCTTTCGTCCATTTATTATTAAATTTTAACAAAATGGGTCACGTGTACTCATGTGATCTAGTATAAAGGGGTATTTAAGAAAAATAACTAATAATTTATAGTTAAAAAACATAATTAAAAAACCCTTGAAAAAAGAAGCTGTGGAATTCAAAAAAAAAAAAAAAATTTTTTGAGAACTTCGTTGGCGTTTTCCTTTGCCCTCTTTTTTCCCTTTGTCCCAACAGCCTAGATCTAACTCCCTTTCCGTTGTTGTTTTCTCTCCATCACTCCGTCAATTCTTCTTAAATATCTATGGTCTGAGATGTTCAAAATTTGTCCATACCATCTGAGACTTTCTTTGGTCATCTCTGACGCACAAATATCTTTTTTAGTTTTCTTTGTCATCTCTGACGGCACTCTACTGACGACGATCGCAGCCAGGTTGGTGACGTTCAGGTGCAGTGGCGACAGATTTTCTAGCGTTAACGATTGGTCTGGGGGAGGACGGCAAAGGTGATGGCGGCGAATGTTGAAATAGTTGCTCTGTTATATATTGCTTTGAGATGTCTTTGATTGTTCCAAGTTTTGATTCAAGATTATCCCTTGCTTTAGTCTATAGATTGTCATTTTCTTGTTAAAGGATATGATGCTTTGTTGATTTGTTCTAGATGGCAAATTATGAATTGTAGCTAGCTGAGGTTTTACTTTTATCGTTTTTTTTTTCTCTTGAAATCCCTTCTATTTGTGAAGAAACATGGTGAAAAAAAAGATTTTTGATGGGTTTTTTTAATTCAGGTTTAAAGGGGATGTTTTAATAATTTTGTTCTAAAAAATCACGTGACTCACACATGTCTAATTTTATTAAGTTTCGGATTAACTTTAACTTAAGTCTATTAATCACTAAGTGTTTTAGAGTTAAAAGGTTGTTTTATCAAAATTACAAAAGAATCCAAATTTTATCTAAAGTTAAAAACCATTAATACAAATTATCTTTTTTTTTTTTTGGTTTTGAAAAAGATGAGATGTGAAAAAGGGGTAAAATAAGATAGTATACAAATAAGTTTATATTTTACTTTTTGAAATCATATCAAATCGTACGACCGATCAAAATTTAACAGCTCAAACAAACATTCTCCGTCAGTGGTGAAATTTTTTTGCATTCCAGCAAAGCATTTCCCCATTTTAAAATCCTTGTAAGCAGAGAAGTTTACTGAGTACATCCACAGCTTCACGTGCCCCACCAGAAGCCCCATCAAATCCAATCAAATTAAAGCGGTCCCACCACACATCCAACCATCCATCTGACGGTCCAACAATAACTCAGATGTGAGCCAGGTCCCAATAATCAACACTGGCAACTCCCGTAATTCAGCTAAAACAATAATGGCATTTTAGGTACACCGGTAATTCTTGCCCGTAACGCGTACAAAAAACCGGCGACATCCGGTCACCTCCCGTCCCACCGACAGCCTCAGCCGGTCAGCCCCACGCTTTCGCCAAGACCCGGTCGGTGCGTCCCTCACTGCGAGTCCCACATGCGACCACCTCACCTGCTTCGCATATCTACATATATATATATATATACATATTTTATATTATATATACACCTATATCTATAGTAAGAGAAAGTCATAGAACAGAATCGAGAAGATGAAACATCGCAGGTTCTAACCCGAAGTTTGTCTGTTTCTCTTTTTACATTTCGCCGTTGTCGGAAGCGGAGCCAAAAATAAAGCTTCGGCTTCGGGTAAAAAACTTCGAACTTTTGTACTGTTTCGGTTATTTCCTTTTTCTTGGTCAGCTCTACATATATCTATATGTATGTATATGTATAGCAGCTTTTACCGCTCTTTTGTTGTTTTCTTCATCGTCTTCTTCGTCTTCTTCTTCTTCTTCTTCTTCTTCTTTGCGTTTCTTGTACTGTGTTGAGCGGTCAAGTGGTGAGAAAATTGACAACTCTGAAAGGTGGCCATAATGTTTCTCTAGAGAGAGAAAGAGAAAGATAGAGAGAGAGAGAGAGAGAGAGTTCGGATTGTGAAGCTTCTTTTTCGTTGGCTCGCTCGCTAGATCTCCAAAACACTTTTTTATTTTTTGGTGTGTTTCTTTATGTTTTTTGGCGTTTCTCTCTGGTTTTTCTGTTTCGTTTCGAAACGCTGTTTCTTTCCTTTTGTCTCTGTTTGTTTCGAACGAATTTCCAGGTTTGAGTTCGCCAAATTTGGTTTTTTCTCTTTTAATTACTGATAAATATAAAATGTCTGAGAGTTTCACATTTTATTTTTATTTTTCTTTTAAAAGAAAAGCTAAATTTAGCTTCTTCTTCAAGTTCAAAGCTCTGCTTCAGTTTTTTTTTTTTCGCTTTTCTTTTCCGGTGAAACGACGTTCAACTTACGGTCTAGATCTCGCCACGTCAGTAGATAGGACTATCTCGACGGTGACCTCCGAGTGACGTGGCCGCACCGGAGAGTTACAGTTGACCTTAAACTCTTTTGGTGGCATTTGGCAATGGAGATTTTTTTTTTTTTTAAAGATTGCAATTTTTCTTTCTCTCTCTCTCTTGTTTTTTGCTGTATGATTCTGATATAATTATTGAAGAAGTGTGGAACAATAAAGATCTGGAAATAGCTAACTACAGTAATTCAAGCCTGGAATATTTCTTATAGAATTATTCGGAGTGAGATAGTGACTTAAAATGGGATAGTTTTATGGGAGTGATTGATTTTTTTTTTTTTTTTTGTGATAAAGATTTTTTATGTCCTTAATTATTACGCTTCAAAATTTTTTCAAACCACTTCTATATTGTCTTCCTTTTCTTTTCATTTTTCCTTTTTTACAATATAAAGTGTTTCAATATGGAGACCTTTTTAATTCCTACTAATAATGGTTGTGTGAAAGTGAGCATAAAATAGCTTAAATCATAATTTCTGTACTGTGATGTTGATGCCCGGTGCACGCTTCTTCTGATACTATTTTTTTTTATTTTATTAGTTAATTTAATTTATTTTATTTTTATTGTTGTCGGGTAATTTGATGGATTGTAATTTTGCATACGTTTGACCAAATAAAAAATTCAATATATTTTTTTTAAGATTTGAATTATGGTTGAACTAATAAAACAAAGGCAGCAGTCTATTTATGTTGTCCTAGTTATCATGAAAAAAAAAGTGCTTTTTTTTTTTCCTAGTTTTGAAACAAAAATAGTAACAGTACATATACCTATTGGAATGATAGATCTTGTATTTGTGCTCAAATCATGACTCATTGATGCCTTGTTTGCAGGTTCTTTGTAGTTGTTTCTGAGTGAGTGAAGAAAAGGAGGCAGAAGAATTATTTCATGAGAGGTAGGTGACAAAAACATGGTTGCCTTGATGTGTTAATGCTATAGGTTAATACTTTTTATTTATTGTTGTTGATTTAAATTTTTATTTTTATTTTTATTTTTTTGGTGAAGCTTCTCCATTTGACTGTGATTGGAGAAGTAGATCTTGTTAAAACTATGAAGGAGGTTGACAAGAGGAAAACTCCCAGTAATTACCGAACAAGGCGCTCTGGAAAATTCGAAAACAGAGACCAAAAGCCTAACCAAGGCACTACTGGAAAAACTTTGCACGGAAAAGACAACCAAACTAAAGCGTCTCATGCTAAACCAGAGTCTAGAACTCTAGTAAGTGATTCGAGCACGGGCACAGAGCCCTCTGAAGTTTATGAAAACATGGTCGTACATTATGTCGATGATGTCAACAGGTCTGAAGAAGCAGCTCAAGATCCGAGACCCAACCAAAAGGTTTCTAAGGAGACCATGGATGAAGTTGTAGATGATAGTTCTAGTGAGTTAGATAAAGAATCTAAGCAGCGGAAGGAAGAGGTTTCAGATTCCGAGACAATTAAGGATTTGGTATCGTCTCAAGAGGATTCTGTTGGGGCCGAGGATGAGAAAGTAGAAGAAAGTGTTTCGCAAGTTACTGAAAGTATGTCAAAGAAGAGTTCCACAGAAAGGAATTCTGATATGTCCAACGAGAGATCTGATCAACCTAGGGCATCACATCAAACTCCCCTAAAAGCCACTAGCACAAATAGAAGGCCTTCAGGAGATACCACCAAAAGTTCCTCCCAAAGCAATTCTAAAAATGTGAAAGTTCCTTCTAAACCTTCATCAGAGTCTTCCGAGGGAGTTGATGAGAAGGTTGTTGCAGAGGTAGAGGGAAGTGATACCTTGAATGAGGCTTCAAATGGTGCCTACGGTATTGGAAGCAACAATGATGCATTTGAAACCGAAGAAAATGGTGAACATGAGAAGGAAGCAGCTTTTGAGAAAAAGATAGAGGAAATGGAAGCGCGAATCGAGAAACTTGAAGACGAATTGCGAGAAGTTGCTGCTTTTGAAATTTCTCTCTATTCTGTTGTTCCAGAGCATGGGAGCTCAGCACATAAGGTCCATACACCTGCTCGTCGACTCTCAAGGATTTATATTCATGCCTGCAAATATTGGACTCAAGACAAACGAGCGACCATTGCTAGAAACACTGTATCAGGGCTTCTCTTGATTGCCAAGTCATGTGGTAATGACGTTCCAAGGTACAAGAATTAACATTTGATATCTAAGGGATTTTCCTGAAAATATTTCAACTTTCAAAGATGATAATGTCTTTCTGTTTTTCTACTTTGTTAAGGTTAACCTTCTGGCTTTCAAACACTGTTGTGCTGAGGGAGATCATTTCTCAAGCATTTGGTGGTTCATGTCATTCGAGTCCAGCGACGCGGATGACTGAGTTAAATGGCAATGGAAAGAGAACTGAAATGCACTCAGCAATGAAATGGATGGGGAGTTCTGGTAGCAAACAAATAAATGGTTTTATGCCAATTCTGGAAGATTGGCAAGAAACTGGAACCTTCACAGCTGCACTAGAGAAGGTTGAATCCTGGATTTTCTCTCGGGTGGTTGAGTCAGTTTGGTGGCAGGTAAGTGAAAGGAACTACCAATAAAATATCACAACTTTCATATGGTTGAAACAATTATATACCTTTTGTTCCGCTATTTCATGTCTGGTGTCCTTGGTGGCTTGACAATTTATTTTGTTGATGTTTATTCTGCAGTTGAAACAGCGTTTTAGTGAGCTTGTTAATTCATTATTTTTATTATCAATCGATCCATCTACTTTGTTCTCTTGGCTGAATTAGATCTTATTTTCAGGCTTTGACTCCTTACATGCAATCTCCTGTTGAGAGTTCATCCAATAATAAGAACATTGGAAGATTGTTGGGACCGGCATTGGGTGATCAAAAGCAAGGCAGCTTTTCCATGAACCTCTGGAAAAATGCCTTCCAGGATGCAGCTCAACGACTCTGTCCTGTTAGAGCAGGGGGACATGAGTGTGGTTGCTTGCCTGTGTTGGCAAGAATGGTATGTGATATTTGTACTTTGTTTCAGTTCCTTTCGGCTCGATCACTTCTCTTCATTTGTCAAAGTTTATCGGCTTCGACAGTTTTCCCTGAGTTAATTAGTACGTAATTTGCTCGATTAGGTTATGGAGCAATGTATTGCCAGACTTGATGTGGCAATGTTCAATGCAATCTTGCGTGAGTCAGCCCATGAGATTCCGACTGATCCAGTGTCAGATCCCATAGTTGACTCCAAGGTTCTTCCTATTCCAGCTGGGGATCTGAGCTTTGGATCTGGTGCGCAGCTTAAAAATTTGGTATGCTTTATTCTTTTTTCCATTTCCTAGCAAGAAATCTACAGCTTTATCTAGCTTTTATTGTTTATCAAAGGATTCTTCTGGCAAAATTTAATTATACAATCCATTTGAAGCTGCTCATCTGTCCTGTCAGCATGTGCAGTGCATCCCTGGAGTGTTTGACATTTCTGTTATTATAAATAGACCCCTTGGGGTTGACTTAATAAGAAAAACGTTGATCCTTGGGATCATATATGTGAAAGGATTATTGTTGCAGTTATTATAGTATGATGAGAATTTTTTTCTTGCAGGTGGGCAATTGGTCAAGATGGCTCGCTGATATGTTTGGCATAGATGCTGATGATGTGCTGCAAGAAGATCAGGATTGTAATGACGACGATGAGAGGCAGGGAGGGGATTGTGAACCAAAATCCTTCCTTCTTCTCAATTCTCTAAGTGATCTTTTGATGCTTCCAAAAGACATGCTTGTGGACCGATCAATCCGAAAGGAGGTTAGTCTTAGAACTTTTCACATTTATATTTAGACTACATGATGTTCATGTTTTCTTTAAACTTTCCGCAACTCTACAACTTGACTGGACCTTCTATTGTAATGTGATGTCCTCTAGGTGTGCCCAGCAATTAGTCTTTCATTGATTAAACGGATACTCTGCAACTTCACTCCTGATGAGTTCTGTCCAGATCCTGTCCCTGGAGCTGTCTTGGAGGCCCTAAATGCAGAGGTATGATAACAAATTTTTAGTTATGTTCTTGTGTCTGGAGTTCGATAGATCTCCAAACTTTATACCATAGAGCTGTATCTTTTATGGAAGTTCTTGTATGGAAATTTATTAGCGGATGAAGTATGCTTGTTTAAGCCCAAAAATCATGTTTTCACTGCAACAAGGACAAAACTTTCATAAGTGGGTTTATGATATATTTTTGCTGTATTTTCATGTAGAGCATTGTGGAGAGGAGACTGTCAGGAGACCCTATTAAAAGCTTCCCTTACACAGTGGCCCCAGTTGTGTATACTCCGCCATCCCCTGCCGAGGTGGCAGAAAAGGGTGTGGTTTCAGACTCAGGAGGGAAATCCGAATTGGCAAGGAATGTTTCAGTTATACAGAGAAAGGGTTACACCAGTGACGAGGAACTGGAGGAGCTGGAATCTCCTCTTATGGCCATCATTGACAAATTGCCATCGTCTCCGAGTACAACCGCAAACGGAAACGGAAAACACAAGGACAATACAGGCTATGTCTGTGCAAATGAAAGGTATGAGCTCCTTAGTGAGGTCTGGTCTGTGTGAGAATGCTGTAGACAATTGTATGTATTTACACACTTGTTTGTATCAGAAACGAAATATTGAGATTGAGAATACGCAGATGAGTTGTTTATAGATGAAAGTCACAAAAGGATTTTGAGTCTTTTAGGGGAGATTTTAAATGGGGTCAGTTGGCCAAAGCCAACAACTTTTCTTGTACATCAAATGGAGTATTGTTTTACCTTATAGCATTGATGAGATTTCTTTAATTTCAGTTCCACTATTGTTGGTGTATTGGATGATGTTGATTTTGGTGTCTCGAATGGTGTTTTAACTAATCACATGATACCATATTATTTAAAGAACTTAAAAGGCTTCTTGACTAATTTTTTTGTGCTTTTATGTCCAAGTCCTGTTACTTCTACAGACAATGTGACTATATAGTTTGTTAGGTACTGTTTGGGACATCAAATATTGAACAAAGGATCTGAATACTAGAACCTACTACCAAGATTTACAATCCTTTGATTGGAGAAGATAATTTTCTGTCATTACACTCGAATGTATCAAAGCCAGCTATATCACTGCATGAGCTAGAAGAAAAATGAGAGATAAAAAGCACTCGTTTTCATGAGAGCAGATTGTGAAACCAAATGTGATGGCATTCAAAGTGCAGCAGGAAAAAAAAAAAAAAAGCAACAACAACAACATGAATGGATGAGAAATCTACATTTCTGAAACAAACCCACGATTTGCTTGGATTTCAACATTACTGTTTAATTTCAGAACATTAATCAAAGTACAAGTTTGGATTGAAAGATTGAATACACTCAAGTTTTAGCAGCTCATAAACACATTGCTTGTTTAAACTACATTTCTTTTTTGAGGGGAAACTTAAATTACATTTTAGAGTTGAAGAAATCCCAAAGTTTCTATTTGGCTGGACAACAGAGCTATTTACCATCTCTGGTCTCATGATGCTTGCCTAAATGGTTTGAAGCAACTAGAGCTTGCATGCTGAAACCCTGACCCAAGACCTTTCAGCTCTTGCTCTTTAAAGATTTCAGACATGTATGAAGGATAAAGATTGGAGCTTGAAAGTTCGAACTCCGGCGATAGAGTATTCGCCTCTTGCAATATCGATGTCTGTTGGGGCTCCATTTGCTTGTATGATTGAAATGCGCTAGAATTCGAGTGCTGGAAACCCATGGGCAGACTTGCATCATGTTCTAATGGAAATTCAAATTCCGTAGATGCTATCTCAGAAAAAAAGGGGATACGAGCCTCATGTTGTGATTCCGAGTCTGCTGAAGTAGTAACCGGTATCTCGCTTAATATGTTTGTGATTCCTGAGAAACCTGTTTCTTCTTTTTTTCCAGTAGAGTTATGGAATCTCGGGCCTCTCTTCTTCCTCCAGTTTCCAGTACCAGAACTTTCTGGTCTCTCCTTGATGTTAGAGGCCCTAAATTTTTCTGTCAGATTCACCATCTTCTCAGCTTCTTTTTTCTTTTGGTCTGTTTTGTCTTGTAGAATGGCCTTGACATTGTAGCTATTTATGTCAAAGTTTGTGATGGCCTTGGAACCCTTCAACTTAATGCTTGCAATGTCGAAAGCTATCGCTGCTTCCTTTTCGCTCTCTGTTTGCTTACAAAGAAAATGCAGCACTTGCATTAGAGTCTCATGATATGGTACTAAAAAGAATAATGTTGTGCAATTAGAACTTTTATGAATTTTAGTTTCTCTAGCGTGATATTATTAATGGTTTTGTCTGTCTTGCATATTATAGATAAAATATATCAAATTTCCCTAGTCCTGTTGTATAACTTTTTATATAGTAAACTAGATTAATTTTCAATGAACTGTAAGAATTAACTTATTAATTTTCAATGAACTGTAAGAATTAACTTAACCAAAAGTTCCCAAGAAGCTGTCTTTGCCCGGGCCTTTCCTGGCTTGCCATTTTCCACTCTTTGCATGCATGTTTCATGGTGTTGTTTTAAATATGAGAGAGAAAAGGAGAGAGAGAGTCAAAAGACCGTTGATATATACCAAGTACCTTACAACACCACGGTACTGGGATTTCCCTCTTGAAAAGCTGCTACTAGACCTGCACATTTGCAAGTTATATTACACAGGGCATTACCATACAACCCAACAGGTCAGTTGCGTCGTTACTCACCACGGCGTGGTCCCCATCCCAACAGGGCAGCTGCCTTATCAAGCTTAATAATATTTTTCTATTACCCACCCTCTTATGGGAATGAAAAACTTTTTTTTAACAGACCAGGCTGTGGCCCGGTCCTTTCAGTGGGGTGGGCCCCATCAGATGGGTCCCATCGTGGACCCACATGGTGGGCCCCACCCCATTGAGAGGACCAGGCTACAGCCCGATCGGGATGTATAATAGGACCCACCTAGTGGGGTCTATCTTATTAAGAAGACTAGGCTACAGTCCTGTCAGGATGTATAGAATCACTCTATGGAAATTATAATTGCTTGGGAGTATGGTCCCCACCCCAACAATGTAGCTATCCCATTGGGCTTGATAATATTTTTCTATCACCCACTCTATCATGGGAGTTTGAATTGCTTCTAAAAAGATCTCAAAATCACAAAATTCAATAATTTAAAAGTGATTGGTACAAAGACTCATGCATTTTTTAAGCAAATTTTAAAAGTATATAATGAATAAGGGTTCGTTTGATATATAGGTTTGAAATGATATAGTTTAAACTATGAGTTTTAAATTTTATGGTTTAAATGGTGGTTTTGAATTGGTGTTTGAAATATAAAGATTTAAAATAAAAATAAAACATCACATCAAATTTAAAACAATGTTCAGAAAACTATGTTTTATAACAAAAAAAAGAATGAAAAGAATTTTTATTGTAAAAATGGTTTAAACCATATAAACTTGAAGAGAGAGGGGAAAAGTTTGGGTTCGGTATTTTAATTGGTTCAAGATTGTCTCGAAGGTTTGAACTGGCATTCTTTCTACTCTACTAAATGCTAGTTTGAAGCATCTTCATGATTTGAACCACTTTAAACTCATGCAGCAAAAGCAAATGGCATGTAACTTTTGGATTATGTTTAACACCAAAACCAATAAAAGGAAAAGTTAAAATCACAATCAATCCCAAACCGAGCCTATGTTAGATACGTCCAAGAATATATATAGCAACGAGTTACATCAAACATCTCCTATTTATCTTTACCTTCGAACTGCAACAATAACATCTTGGTCTGTCGTATTTTTCATAGCCTGCAGTGCCTGATCATAATCACTAACCTACAAGGCAAACTTCAAGATTTCATCTCATGCTAAACGTAACATGACTAGCTACTGTATGTATATCTCGTAGCATACTATTATTTAGAAATTATCATGCACAACATACCGGAAAATTAGTTTGTGCAGAGGTTCCCCAGAACTTCAAAGAAACCAAATCATGAGCCCTTGCCGCATTTTCTTCCTTGTCAAATCTACCTGCAGCCCCCAAAACATAGAACAGTTCAAATATATTTTTGAAAGCCATTTGATCATTAGGACACCTGCGGATGGCTCGAGTCTCAATCTTGATCGGTTAATGATTAGTGTGCGTGGCTCGATGAGGGTTCGAGGTAGGGCCCGCACTCATCGATGTTGGATACCCGATTCATACTGATCAACAGCTTAGGTGTCCTTAGCATAACTTAAGGGAGAAAGAAATTAACTTCCCGCTTGCGAATAAGTAGGATTCATGCATTGCAATAGCTTCACTTACCAAGATAAACTGCAGAAAAAAAAGTCAACAAAAAAGGTCAAAAGAATATGAATTTAATGTGCTAACAATTATTTGATCAGAAAATGTAAATAAAAATTAAATGGAAATTAAGTTTACTTGTTCTTCCAGCTTTTGGTAAAGGACCATTGTCATAAACATGAGCTACATAAGTCTCTTTATCCTTGATCCTACATATGTACCACGATTTTTTTTTAGCTTAAACAGATATTTCCATTGTTAATTACTATCTTAAACTTCAAATGTGCTTAGAAATCAATTATGATACCGACTTTTGCACGCCGCGAAATCTAGAGGATTTAAACCTAAAAATTGATTCTTCAAGGATTCCAAAATCTTGTTTTCCACAAAAATCAGGAAATGCTGTGTGAATTGGTCTTGAACGCTGCCTGCTGTTTCTGCTGCTTGAACTGATATAGTCCATTTCCAGTAAGGACTCTATTGTGGGCTAGATTTCCTGCAAAAATTATGATATTCTCAAGACAAAAATCAAATTAAAAGTGACAAAGTAGTGACTAGTTGAATTAGTAAAGTCTTTTCACTTTAATTTTGAAGATTTAACAGTCGATATTGTCTTATTAAAAATATATATGATTAATTATTTATGACTGTTACTCTAATAAAAAATAATAAAGAAATAACTATATAAATAGATAATAAATGCATAAATTAGATTTTCCTTTCACGTACTTTTACGGTACTCGTATAATAAAATAATAACATATTCATATAAAAACAAACTATATGTATCATCTTAAAAATATGTAGAAGTTTATTTCAAAGATCTAGAAAAAACACTCAAATCACTTAATTACCACCATTTTTGCAGCCAAGAAGCATATATTATTACCAATACAAATTAATCAATTTAGAACTCGGCTTCTAAACATGCAGACCAAGAATTTTTCCTGATTGCTTTTTCTTTAAAAAAAAAATAAAAAACAGAGAGTAAAATATACGGTTCTAAAGACAAACCTGTGGATATCAAGAAAATGTTTCAGCATATAATAAAGTACTCTTTAGCTGACTTATGAAGACCCCAATTTAATCTCAGAAAATGAAACTCTCTCTCCCTGCAAGTTTTTGTTCTATCTGGTTTTTGCCTTCCTTTTACGAAGAAAAGTTAAAAGTAAAAAGTAGACAATTCTGTAACTCTCTTGTGATATAAGAGAACATCTTTATTTCATCTCTTCTGTCCAGAAGGAAGACACAAGTTTAACGCATTTTATCCTAGATTCCACAAAATCTCAAAAGGTACTGATCTATTTTCAGATATGTCATTAATTCCATCGCGTTTATGCTTTTCCTGTAAGCTTTAATATATATATCCTTCTGCATTTAATTTTTCTGCCATTTACACAACATATATAATTATTATGATAGAGGGATATATAGTTATAGGAATCCCAGTGGTGTAATTACCTGTAGTCAACTCTCTTCAACAAATACATTAACATAATAATTAATGAGGTCATACCATGTTTTGAATTATATACTAGTTTTTTTTTTTTTAATTCCTGAAAAATTTGCAAATATTTCATGGGGAAAAATTTTGGGAAAGAAAAGTTTCTCAAGGCCAATATATAGCTAGTTAACGAAGTATATATGAAACATGATATATAAAATTATCAGTGTTTTAAAATTCCCTATTTTTTTTTCTTAAAAACAGTTCTTCTAAATCAAACTGTAAGCTAATCGTTAAGAATGAATAATCAATCTTCAACATTCAGATTCATTTGTGTAATATATATATCATACAATATATATATATGATCAATATACTCAGCTTTTGCAGCTAATATTAGTTATAAGCTGCTTTCATCCGATATTTCCTGTATTACATTGGAAGGCATGCATATATATATATATATATATATATATATATCTATAGAAGAGCCTGAGGTCAAAAAAAGAGTTTAAAATCTCAATCTACATTAAAAGAAACAAATAATATCCAAATTGAACGCGAAATCCAAATCAAATCTGAATAAACACGTCCATAATAATCAAAACAAGTTCTTCTAATAGCTCCTCCGAAAGACCAAATATATGTCATTCAGGCTCTAATCTGACCCACCATGAGTAATACTTCCATTGACCCCATCAAGAAAGTAAAGGGTTTTGGAGGAGGTTCTGGAAATCGGCATCGATGTTGTTATGATCATCATGACTAAAAAAATCGTGAAAATCAATATTATGGAATTCTGGCTTCTCAATAAGCTGAAACTCACTCCAAAACATATCAGTTGAAGCCCCATCATCATTATCTTGACCAGCTTCAGCCGTCATTGTCAGATTTTCGAGGGCCCGCTCCTGATCATCATTGGAACGATTTTCGGTCGATCCTGCAGCAGTGAACAAGTTAAGAAAGCTAGGGTTTTTCTGCAACTGATCATGATCACCTTTTTCAGGGTCCTGCATTTGGTAGTTCTCACGAAGAGGCTGATCATGATTGTCAAAGCTAGGGTTTTGGTTCAGATAAAACTGGTCTACATCAAAGAGCCAAAAATCCTCAAACTCTGGGTTTGCTATTCCATTGATGATATTACTCTTATTACCTCTATGATCTTGTGACATTCCTGAGTAAAACTGATCATTGGAAACCCCACCAAAAGGAGAACCGAATTCAAAATAGGAGCTAGAGTTTTGGTGATAAAGTGCTTTCTGGGCGATAGTATTAGGATTTTCTATACTTGTTGGCGTTGGAATTAGGGCATTGCTTTGGAAATGTCCTCCCAAAGTGGATTGGTCTTGATGATCATGTGGGTTTGGCTCAGAGATCAGGATCTGACGATCAACATGATCATAATCATGATCATCTGGTACTTGGAGTTCTAGAACTGGGAATCTCTTATTACAGGTCCTTCTGCTTGACTGAAGAACATCTTTAATTGCAGTCATCTGTAGCATCTTGGAAGCTCCTTTGCCGATTGGAAGCCTCGAGCTCTCTAGAATGTATCTGATGTCATAATGGTTTAGATCAAAGTTGGTTACCGCGTGCAACCCTTTCATCCTCAAGACTGCAACATCATAAGCCCTCGCTGCCTCCACTTCAGTTTCTAAAGGTCAATATTCAAATGTTAATAAGAAAACTTAATATTGTGTCATGTCAATTAAAATACTACATAAAATAAAAAACATTAGACAATATTAGTGAAAGAATGCTAGCGAAAAAAGAAAAAGAAGAAAAATCGAAGTAAATAATTCAAGGGCCATATATGAATACATGAAAGCCAACTTACGAAATGTTCCAAGATAAAGGCCTTTAAGTCCTTTCCCTTTTCCTATCCTTGCTTGCCATTTCTTGCCGTCAGAATTCCTGTTATAAACGGCTAGGCCATGAGAGAGAGGATAACTTTACTTTGGAACAAACAGATAAGAGGGATAGAGAGAGTGTGCCATGTACCTAGAAACTCCACGATAGTTGGATTCACCCTTCGCAAAGCCTTTGCTATTTCTGAAATTAATTTGTCAAAATTTAAGGAGAGATATGCCATATATATGATAATGAGGAAGTTCCATTCAAGTATATAAGAGCAGTAAATAAACCAACCACATGACGAACAAGAATGTCTTATATGGTTATGGGAGTAAACATAAAGTTTGAATATAAATTTAAATTTTTGTAGACTGTAGTAAAAATAGGAATTTGGGAGTAAATGTCTTTTTTAAACTTTGCCTAAGTAAATAGCTTAAGTTTTTAAAAATTGAGAAAAAGACTATTTTCGCACATCAATGGTATACGCAAATACACCAATTTTATACTGATGCCTAATAATACATTATTAATGTACTGTAATACATTTATGATGCATTGATTTATATTTTATCATTGAGTTTAGTCTTTTAAGAATTTAGATGTTTCTCAATGATAAATCATTAATAGATCAATATTAATAAACCCATTTATTAATAGTAAACTATAGTTAACAAGTGATGTACTTTAATGATATGCTAGTAGTTATCAATGATGTATTGCTTTAAAAAAAATATCATTTCGCTAATTTTTAAAAAGTTCGGCCATTTTTGAATTTTTAAAATTCAGCAATTTATTTAAAAGGTGATACAAAATAGGTTATTTGCCTAATTTTCACGTAAAAATATGTGAATTGTGGTTGAACCTATAACTACAGGACAATAATTTCCTTAATAGAAACTTGTATTAACTTGTAAATAGATTGAAGGGGTGTTTTGATATAGAACAGTTAGGAACATTATCTCAGTTATCAACAGTGTAAAGTTCTCACATGCTACGGTAAAAAAATTTTACTACAATATAAAGCTCTCACATGTTATAGTAAAAATAGTTCTAACTAATATTTCCTACTACCATATCAAACACACACAAAATTTATCACCAACTACAACCTTCTACAATCCGATATGTATTAGTTTCAAAGAACTACATACTTATTGCACTTGTAATCAGCTAGAAATGAGAACTATTTCAAGCCACATTTTACCTTTAGTTTTTCATTTCAAAATTTACCAACCCAACGATACGTACAAATAGAATAATTAAATTGAGTTATCATTTGATAGAATTATTAAATGGAATTAATTCTTACCTCCTTATTTTGAGCAAGAATTCCTCTTTGCTTACATACTGCATCGCTGCCAGTTCCTTCTCATAGTCAGTTTTCTAGTCCAAGATTCATGGGCAGGTTATGAATAACTTTGTGGTTAGTATTTTGATGGCATTAAGTTCAAGTCTATATATATATATATATATATATATATATGTATATATCTAAATATATGTGTCCATATATCATATAAATGTATGCATGTGTGAATATGTTAACAAACACACACGTACGTACATACATACATATTAAGTCCTAAACATTAATTACATAACCATACCTTCTAATTTTCATTATTTTTTAATTTGTCATTAAGTTTTTAGAAACTATAAAAGTATCTTTTGAATTTAAAGAACTTATTTTCATTTTTTTCCCTGTAGACTTTTTCGACTAAAGAACATAGAAATAAGATAAAAATACCCTTAATTAAACCTAATATGTTTGTAAAATATATGTTTCTTCTTGAGAAAAATTTTTAAAAAATATTTTCAAATTTAAAAAGTCGTAAAACTTAAGATTATTTTTTGAAATTTGACTTTTTTTAATGTTTTTAATGCATAAAATATTTTTCATAATTATTTAAGGGTAGCTATTTTTTTGCTTAATTTTTTCTATGCATAGGGATGAAAATTGAATAAGCTTTTAAAATTTAAAAGATACTTTTATAGTTTCTAAAATATTAAATCAAATTAAAAAATAGTTAAAATTAGATGATACAAGTATATGTATAACCCTAAGTCCTAATTATGAATAAACATACAGGAAAATTAAGCGGAGCAGATGGGCCCCAGAACTTAAGAGCAGCTAGATCATAAGCTCTCGCAGCATCCTCTTCTCTTTCAAATCCACCTGCTTGGACAAGAATATTGATTTAGGATTGTATACATAATAAAAAAGGGATACGAATATATTCATCTTTATATCATTTATTTATGGAAAATTTAAATATAAAAGTAAAAATATGAAAGATCAACTTACCAACATAGACTGTGTCGAATTGGATTGGGAATATATTCAAAAGAAGAAAAACTTAACAGTTAGTACTTTGATCTTACATATAATTAACTGCTAACAAATATATATATATATATAAAATAAAATTCCCCAATAGATCAATTTTATTTCTGTGGTGATATTAAGCATATGAAACCTGTCCTTCCTTTCACTGATGGGTCAGTGTTATCCCACAGAAATGCTTCAAAACGTCCAGTGTACCTGTATTATATGTAAGTAATTGAGATCATTAAATATAAACTTGAATAAAGTAAGGTTAGGAAAAATGTCTCTTATTTTTTGGTTTTTATGAAAGGAAAAGAAAAGTACTAAAATGAAGAGAGATCAAAAGAGTGGATTTTCTCAAGGTCATCTCATTATTATTATTATTATTATTATTATTTAAGAATCCCCAATCTTTTTCACGTACAAAGTAAAACAAAAAGAAAAGAATAAATAAATAAAATTGATATACCAATTGACAAGGCCTAATCAAGTTAAGAAGTGAATGAATCAACAACACACACACACACACACACACACACATATATATATATATATATATTTATATATAGGGGATTGGTTGGATTTCCTTTCCCTTTTCCTTTTCTTTAAGAACTTATGTTTGTTTGCTGCTATTGAGAGTGGAGACTTGGTGCGTGATTTGTGCTTGATAAGTTAAACTGTGCTTAAGTTCTTTGATGCTAGTTGTTCTTTAGCTTCTTCTTCTTCTTCTTCTTCTTTATTTTATTTTATTTCATTTTTTTATTTTTTAAGAAAAGAGTGGAGTAATATCGTATCACGACGGTAGAAAATTATATACCTACTAACTCCACGATACATGGAACTTCTCTCGCTAAATATGCTTTTAGATTTCCTTTTGTATGCTTTCCTTCGACCAAGTGGTAGTTGAATGTTGCTTCCTCCATTTCCAGCGCGCTTACAAGTGCCTTTCTTGGTGCTGTTAAAAGACGAAGAAATGCGGTTAGAATGCACATAAGCGCTTACATACAAAAGATCCAGTCGAAAATAGATAATATAACTTTCACCGTTTCTTAGGTTTCTTCTTGATGTTACTACCATCATCTTGTACTTTGTTGTTGTCGTCGTCGCCAATCAAAACCTTGTCATTTCCCACAGGCGGTAAAAGTACCGCGGGAGATTTAGCATTAAGATCATGGTAATTAGGGACTTTAGCCAAGGAATTGTTGAGTCCAACTAGGCTGGGACTGTGACGATCAAGTTGCAAAGAGTGCTCAAGGAGTGGTGCATTTTGGAATTGAAGTGGCCAATAGTTTGGAGCAAAGTTAGTTGGAAAATGGTCGAAACCAAGGCCCTCCATTTGGGGTTGATTGTGAAGAGAAGTATGTGACAATTGCATGGGATTATTAATGGATAACATTGGACTTTGGCCTTGATTTGAGTCAGTTATAAATCCATTCAATAACCCGGAGAAAGAGTTGATATTCCCATATTGAGAAGTTGTTGATGGAATCGAGAAAATAGAGGGAGTATTGCTAGTACTCGAGTAGAGAGCGAAGTAAAGTTCCTCGTCCAAATTCATGATTGATATTATGTTGGTCTAGGATAAATACCCTGCAACCGTATTATATATGTATATAGTTTGCAAGCAATAGAGAAATTTGTATTAGCTTTTGGAAGGAAATGCAAATAAGTAAACTTTGCATGTGGAAAGATATTTTATGAACTAGTGATTGAATATATATATATATATATATATACACATATTTCAATAAATTTACGAGAAAAGGCAACTAGTATCAAAGTGAAAGAAAGAATCCCAGCTAGGTTTTGACATCATTTTGAAGCCTATCATATTCCAAGCATCACACTCTACACTCCAATAATATTAAACTAGAAAAGAAAAATTCAAAAGTTCAACAGAGAAAATGTAGAACACCAAGGAAAACTAAAGTCAACCTAAAAAAGGCAACGACAAAAAGAATCTGAAGCGAGAAGCTCACCTCAAAGGATAAAGGAGTACTTACAACTTAAAGGAAACTACAAGTGTCTTGTTAAGTCTACTCTAGACAAAACTCAATGTAAAAAATGCTAGCGAGAAAAATAGTACATATTTACTTTGCTAGTCAGTTAACTATAGAATCTACTTATATTTAAGGTGACTCTTTGCATCCTAAAAGATGCTAGTAATGTGGAGATCTAGAATAATTGTAAACCACTAAGAAACCGCTTATAAAGGAACCCCATTTGAAGCAAGTTTGTCAATCACACAAGGATGACAATTAGACAAAATGCTTCTCCCACCTCCATATCCCACCCTGCTCTGTTTGTCTCTTATACCCCTAACTTAAGGTGAGTTTAGGGTCAAAGAATCCCCATCCACGAAACTATCCATATACCCTGCCTATTATTTTCCCATTAACAGTATTATCAAAACTCAAAGAATTACATTGAATTAATTAAAAAATTCAGCCACATAACTACTAATATCTAATCAAGTAAATTGAAATCTTAAACCAAATTCAAATTCTACGACACTAAACCCAAACTAAATCAATACAAGGTTAAATTCCTAAAATTCAATCCGGAAACAAAAAATAAGCCAAATAATTAAAACACTAAGAATATCACTATTCTTTTTGTTTATTTCCTCCATGCCAACTTTGTTATACCTCTCCTATATATCATAGTATTTGTAATCGGTGTGGGTCCCCGTCCCTACTCCACCTCCGAATTTGTGGCTAATTTTTGCTCCCATACCCACCCCCAAGCTTATCTAATATCTACCATACCCTTTTTATTAGGGGCAGGTACCCATATTCACTGGTAAAAGTATTATCCCTATGACAAAATGATTTCATCCCGAGAAAATATGCGAAGCACGAGAAGTAATAATGTCCCTAATTATGTAGTATTATTTTCATGATATCATATTTTGTACTATAATTACATAGTAGTTATTTTCATGATGTCCATATGGGACATATAAAATATTTATGCATTGATTCAATAAACATAAATGGGCATTTATCTTATTAATTCATCAATCAGCAAAGTGTGGATGCAAAGTGTGGATTGGTTTCAGTCAAAATTATGCAAGAATAATACACGTGTAAATTGGTTATTGTTGGTCATTGTTTAATAAATGCGCTAAATTTATTTATGCATCAATTAAGAACCAACTAGGAATGTGATAAAGATAAATCAACATAGTTAAAAATGCCTTTATGACTATCATTTTTAATAATTGGAAATCATAGACATATATTTACATATATGTTATTGTAGTTGACACTCGTTTAGAAAGTAACAAACTTAAACTAAACCAATTCAATCCGAAAAGTATGTAAAAATAATACACGTGCAGATTGGTTATTGTTCGTGCAAAAGACTACAATCCAAACCTACTTAAACTTTACAGATAATAAGGTGAATAGAATATTGTTTTGTTTAGTTAGTTTGTGTTTGTTTCAGTTATTTACTATAGTTTTGGATGCCAATGTAGTCGGAATTAGATATCTTCTCACATCATTTAAGTAAAAATATCTTTTGTTTTGAAAATTTTTCTCTAGATAAAAAATTATTTATTGGTCTACTATATTAGTCCACTAGAGAACAGACGAGATTTCGTATTTTTTATTGGAAAAAAAAAAGAGTTTCAGTATTGGTGTCATATCATATAACAAGTGGCAATAAATTAATAATATTAGTATTTAAATTTTCTTTTATCTTAGCATTGATAAGGTTAATTTAGTGAGTTCCTAAGTTTTCGATTTTTGTCAAAATATATTTTGCAAAAATAAAATAAAAATTAAAAAATATCAAAAGTTCAAATTTTGGACTCAAACACCAACTCATTCAGAATTAATTGATTCAATTTTATGTATGTGTGTGTTTTTCTAATAGATTGTAACTTAGGAATCAATATCTGTTGATTTCTCTTGTTATCTATTCGTTGCAAAAAATTTATATGATTGTTTGAATTAGATGCAATTTTTTAATATCATACGTGTATATTATCATTTGTTTAGTGCCTGAGACTGTTTGGTCTGGTGGTAATGGGTTCAGGCGACGAGGACTATAAAAAAATATATATATTTCTAACTTAATGAAGCCAAAATGTGTGGTTGGATTAATTAAACATGACTTTACGTAAGAAAATTAATATACAAATTATAATACATACAAAAATTTAATGCCTTAAAAAGTTTACCTAATAAAGATTTAGGAAAGGTGAAGAATGGTAAGATTCCGTGGATTTAAAAGCTAGCTGTATTCATCCTTTAAAACAAAAAAAGAAAAAAATATCTATCAGAGGGAAAAATTAAGTAAAAATCTAGGCGGACAATACTATACATTAAATTATTTGAATGATTTGCGTGAAAAAATTGAAGAAATAATTATTTCCTCTAGAAGACGCCTCTTTTATATATTATTTATTTATTATTTTTATTTAGTTGGTGGGGTTGCTTTTCTTCGTTATTTTTTATTCAGTTTGTGAGGTTACTTATAGTTTTTCTTTTTGTTTGTTTGTTTTTTTTTTTCATATTGTAGCGAATTTTTTCTTTTCCTTTTTGCATAAAATATTTACTTATTAAAAGAAATATGCATTAAATTCTTCATTTTTGTTTTTAATTATATTTGTACGTAGAGCCACTTCTGTTCGATGTTATTTTCCATGTACTTATCTGCAATAAAATTTCTGAGTATTTAAAAGGGGGAAAATATTCTTAAAAAGGGGGGAAAGCAAATCAACCAAAAAATTCCATATGAATATATCTTTTTTGTCTAATTTCTTTCTTTCTCATTCTACTACTGTTGCATAGATTGACTTTTGAGGGACACCCTTATGAAACTATAAATACCAAAACATGAAGCATAGATCTGCTGAGGAAAATAATATCTGGACCCTTTCAAAAGAGGAATGAGAAAAAAAAAATGAATAAAGAAAACCTATATAAACAAAGTATAATAATTTTTATAATCCTAGCTAGAAACTACAACAATCTTGATTATCTTTCCATTTTTTTTTTCCTCTCACAAGAAACCTAGTCAATTAATTGCAGTTATCCAAGGACCACCAGAATCAATTCTCAAATATACACACACACATAGAAAAGAAAAAGAACACCATACGCGACTATAAAAGTATTTGTAAAATTTTATACCATATATATATATATATATATAAATATATATATACATATTGTTGATGAAATTATACCTGCCCGTTGCTTCTACTGATGAAAGTAGTGAACTTTTGAGGTAGACACACAAATTACAGATCTCTCAGCAAATTAAACCAACTCTTCCAAGCCCTAAAAGCAATAGCGAATTAATGGAGGAAACCACTTTAATTAAACATTAAAAATAACGAAACATAAAAGCTGGTAAATAAACCTCTAGATCTTCTTCCAATTCGTCACGACTATGCATATATGTGACAATTTAAATCAAAATAAAATAGGGGACAAAATTGAAAAAAAGAAAAGTAAAAAAGGTGAAAAAGTGAAGCATATACCAGTCTTTTTACCGATTTACCCGGCATGGAAGATCAGCTTCAGCGTATATATTCTCTCTTACAAAGACGATATGTCTTACACATAAAGCCTGTCGGCTTTTCTAAACAAACGTTTTTGACATTGAAACAAATGTACCCATTTGCGGCCTTGTTACATATTTGCATTCAGTACTATTTGCTTTGTGTAAATTTCTAATCACTTTGAGAAATGTGGCATTTTCTAGGTACTCGAGATAGCCAAAAAGTATTTTTCAGTTATGTTGAATAGGGGGAGATTTTCCTAACCATATTTAGCCCTCAAGATTAATTCTACAATATTATGTCAATTTGTCAATATTAGAAAGTGGGATCCATAAGATTTACTGCTAATTAAGTCCATTCAAATGTTAATCATCAGTGAATAAAAAAAGAAAATAAGAAAGAAATAAATCAATGACTAATAAGGTTTGCTAATTAATTCATCACCTTTGTCACTTGCGGCTAGGTCAGGTGGTTACGTCTGGTGCACAAGTGTGTGCTTGTGTCTAATATCAGAGTTAGGGTCTTGATGGTTACACTTTTCTTAATATAAAATGAGAGAATAGGGCCCCACTTCGTTTTAAAAAAGATTAATTCACCACCTTTTTGTTTAGCAAAAATTAAACCACTACTTTTGATTTGAAAAATTAGTAACCGTTTTGTTAGCTCCAATTACATTGACAACGGAGAAGAAAAACTGAGCTTGTTTAATAGTTTTGGTGGCAAAGCAAGGGCAATTAAGTAATTAGACAGTTATTATAACTTTTTTTCTTGTCCTCTTCTAATTAGTTTTTTTTGCAGGATCAGTAATGATGCATGGTAGAAACCAAGTGTTTGATTTGCTAGGCGCATTTGCGTACATTTGTAATGAGAAATAGAATAAGTAATTATTTGAAAGCGTTGCTTAGCGTTGACTAGAGAGCAGCGGCCTTTTCCTTTCATGGAAAGGTATCAAGGACAGGCCCCATCGGATTGATTCAGGTCCGCTAAGTTCGTTGGTTTGATGGATGTATGGTTGAACAACACCACCACCACCACCACCACCACCACCACCACCACCACCTCCTCCTCCTCCTCCTCCTCTTTTTAATCTATAGTTTGAAAAGTATGGTATAAAAAATAGTTTTAAAATAAAAAAAAAAAACAAAGTTTTTATATCCCCATGTGATTACTCAAATATTGTAGGTCCCACTTGGGACCCATGTGGGCCCCACTAGGTGGAGCCCCACCATATGAGTATAGGAGGGATTTGTAGCAAGGTTTTATCCCCGTGGAAATGAATAGGATTGCTCATATGAAAACAAGGGAAGAGATGGTATTTTTGGATTTAGGTTGCTTTAAAATAAAGTTATTAACACAAAGACTCCTAAACTTTAAGGTCTCCTCCATTTTACATATTGAATTTTAAAAATCACAATTTTATCCTCTGAACTTTTAAATCTCTAAACTTTGTCCCTTAAACTTTAAAAATCACCCTTGATCATCCCAGTTTTTGTTTCTGTTTTTTTTTTCCTTTCTCAAGGCTCAGTTTGAGATTGATGTGCTTTTAGAAAAAGGCACCTATTTTTACTTAAAGCAAAAGCAAAAGCAGAATCTAAAAGCAACAATGTTTAGCTTCTCCAAATAACTTAAAAAATACATTGATTTTTATACAAAGTACTTTTATAAACTTTTAACAAACACTAAAGTTGTATCGGTTTTTGTGAAAAGTGTTTTTAAGTGTTCTAAAGCAATGTCAAACAAAGCCCAAGTACCTATGTGTATGTCAATCCTAGATTTTATGTACAAATGGCACTCAATAAATTTTTTTTGGCTTGGAATAGTATGTAATGAGGAATGTTATCATTTGGTACACTGTGTTTTAAAAAAACACTACATTGGTATCCTGTGTTTGAAAAATATAAAAACGGTATCTTGAAGTTTTCAAAAATATTTTTTTGGTATCCTGGCCTGTGTTTTGTTATATGAAATTTTCAACTTACCATTTTATTAATAAACCTAAAATTATTTTGTAAAAATATAAAAGAAAATAAATACAAATAATGACAAAAAATGAATAAATCTACATATACGCTTTTTTATGAGTTTTGTTTAATCTTTTATTTTGATTTTCTATTATAGTTTTATAAAATTAATTTGAGATTCATTAATTAAAGGGTAAAAAGGAACTTTCATGTCAAAAAATACGAACTCATGGTACTGAAATTGTATCTTTGAAAACTAGAAGGTAGTGTGATATTTTTCGAACAATAAGGTATCAACATAATGTTTCTCTAAAACATATGGTATCAAAATGATAAATTCCCTATATAATAGTCTTGATTTATCAATTTCTTTGCATTTCAGCCCTCTAGCTCGGATGGGAGCTAATACAACGGGAGTTGATGCCGTGGAGAAAAATATCAAAATTATGCGCCTTCATGCTGTACGGAACTCGTCTACTTTAAAACATCTCTCTTTAATTTATTGCAAGTTTGCTGTCATTGTTGGTGCTCATTTATGAAAAGTTTCATCTTATGCTCTAGTGTTTCCCTCCAGGAGCTTTTTCTGATTTTCTTTGGTCTGATTCATTTTAATTGGCATTTTTCATGTATGTTTGGCAATCTAGAGAGTAACAAGCCATATTTATTTTTGTGGTGATAATTTTTACTTCTTTTACTAATGTAATATTATGAATTAAGGAGTGAATTTCTCATTTTCTCATGATTCTTTTTTACTTAATTATGGCACATTACTTACTTGAACAGGATTTGGATCCATCAACCTCAACAATTGAGTATTGTTGCACAACTGCCGGTACTTGCCAAACCTGTTTATCTTGATCTGTGTTGGTCTAATTTCTCGCAGTCTCTGCCCAATTATTTGTTCAAATAGCAGTTCTTCTGTTGCATCTTTTAGAAACGTGGTTCTCAGTCTCATATGTGGGAATTAGTATTCATTTGGCTCCATATAAAATTCAAGGAAAATTTTAGATTAGCACTTTGTGTTATATCGAAATATGAGTTTAGTACTTTATGTTTTGGAATATTTTATATCGGTACCTTGAGCTTATAAGAAAATCTTTTTTTTTAGTACTCAGAGGCTCTTTTTGGGTACAAAATATGTGTTTTTTTTTTTTTTTGCCTTTTTGTGTCCCCAAAAAATGCCTTTGTGTAGTAAAAAAAAGATTTTCTAAAAAGTCGAGTTACCAATAAAAAATATTCTAAAACATAAGATACTAAACTCATATTTTGATATAACATAGGGTACTAAATTAAAATTATCCCTAAAATTTATGTTAAAGATCAAGAAAGATTAGGCTTTTGGCTTTGTTTTCTCAGACTTTTAACTTGAAGCATCACATGGGAAAAGCTTGTCTTTCATGTGCTTTTTTTTTTTTTTTTTTTTTTTTGTAAAGATTGTTGATGTTGAATTGGATGGAGGAATACAACATTTTCTAGATAAAGAATGTTGAAATTTGTCGTGTCTTCATCAGCGTAGTTGACTTGGCCTTGTAATCAATTTGTACTGAAGTTTGGTCATTTGCGGGTGGCTCTGTAATTTCTGAATTTTTATGTGTCCAAATGCTTGTGTATCTGTGCATGCACATATATATATATATATATATATATATTAATGGAAGCTTATTATTTGTTATTATGAACAGAAAAGCTAGTTAAAAAGCAGAGAAGTGTTGATGCATATGTAACATTAAAATATGAAATTTTTTCGGAATGATAAAATTTTTTGAAATTGCGGTGTTTTAAGCATCCAATTATCATTTTCTACAACATGTGCCAGAGGAACATAGAATGTGTCCCAAAGGAACACTCTCGAAAGGACACGTAATATGTTTCCGAAAAACACCAAAAAATGTCTTGGAGGAATATGCGACATATCCCCCAGGGATCCTAGAAAATGTCCTAGAGGGACATGCAACATTCTAGAAGGACATTGGGAAATGTCTCGGAGGGACACCAGGGACATCTGAAATTGTATTAGAGAGACATACGACATATCTCGAAGGGACACTAGAAAATATCCCAAAGGGACACAAAAAATATCCTAGAGGGACACAAAAAATCTCCTAGAAGAGCACAAAAAATATTCTAAAGGAACACACAATGTGTCCCAAAAGGACATCAGAAAATATCCTGGAGAAAAACCAAAAAATATCTCAGAAGAACACCAAAAAATGTCCCAAGGGATATGCAACACATCTCGAAGGAACATCAGAAACATGGACAAGTCCCAGTGGGACATGTGACATGTCACTGAGGGACACGAAAGTTGTAATGGAGGGACATACAGACATGTCTCATGAGACATGCAACATGTCCTTAAGGGAAACAAAAAATGTCTCATGGGGACATGCAAATACGTTTTGGAGGGACATGCTCTAAATTTATGGTATAAAGTAAATTAAAATTGAGTTTAAAAAAGTAGCATTTATATGAATTACTCTAACAAAATCACTAGGAATGAGATTCAAATGGTTTTGGACTTGGATTCGAGTCAAGTCCATGACATGTACCTCGGCCAACCCTTAGCAGTTGGGAAAAATAAGAGGGAAACGTTTTGTGAGTGTGGAATAAGCTATAGGTTTGGCGAAGAAAATTATTTTCGGCGGGGGTATGAGGTGTTGATTAATGCGGTAGCCCAAGCCATTCCTACACATTCAATGAATGTGTTCCGTCTTCCGTCTAACTTGTCTGAAGATTTGTAATGCCACGGTTAGTAAATAAGTGCAATTAAAAACAAGTAAAGTAGAATATTCAACTTAAACCAAGAATCATAAAACTATGTCGAAAATAATTACATACATGTACATGCTTAGAAGTCTAAAAAACATAATAATAATACAATGATCCTATAATTTAGTTTTTCTCAAAAAGTACAACTTGGGACAATGTTGAATTATACAGTTTCTAAATGTGGCACGTTATAACTAAGAATTAAAGTTAAGAAGACAGAAATGATAAACCGTCTCGAATCTCAAGCCTTCAGACTGCAACTATTAACAAGCTACACTGTACTATCAATTGCTATCTTTGAAGGGGGAAGCATTTAAAACAAGGATGAGCCAAATGCCCAGTAGAGGGAGAGGGAAGTGATAACAACGATAAAACAATAAAATCTACCGAAAACCGAGACTTTGACATCAATTAAATCACCATGTACAACTCGAATGCAGATGTTCAAAATATGTAAAAAAAATTGTCAAACATCAACAAGTGTAATTCAATGCAGAGTGAAACCAACAATCAAATGTTTTGAAAACTTTTGCAAAATACCGTGTCACTTCAACCACAACTCAAACAACAGGTGAAGAAGCTCAATATAACACAATCTCATGTAAAAAAAAAGAATTTAAATGTACATTGAGATTCATGGAAATCATTATTCAATAAACAATTCTTTGAACCGCACACATTTAATTAATTGATATATCTTATATTAAATATACATACACTTACAATGCTCTTAGCCAATCATCTATGTTACTGAGTGCCCCGATCTCTATGGCTATCTTTTCAAAATCAACTCTGTAGAGATGCTTGCTCCTTGACAACGTTTACAAACCATCTATGCTTGGAATTTCTTATTCTAAGTCACTTTTCAAAACTCTCCTCTAAAAACCATGATTCATGAACTAAGGTTTTTGGGAGGTTTTTAAAGATATGTATGTATATACGTATGTATGTATGTATGTATGCATATTGTCAAACTTTATCCAAAATCTCAATATCAGTATAATGTCAATTTCTAAACTAAAAGTTCAAATCTCGATAACATGTCCAAAAAGGAAAAGAAAATGCTATCTCATGCTAAATAACAAAAAATTCAAATGACGAGCATGCTTAGTTAAAAAATCAATAAAGCATCGCATTTTCAAGTTAAGGGAAAACTTGTATAATATGATGGAAAGGACAACATATAACTCTTTAACACTTCAAAGAAAAATATCGTGAGACCATGTCTAAGATTACTAAACCAAGCTAAAAACCATGATTCATGAATTAAGGTTTTTGGAAGGTTTTTAGATATATATATATATATATATATATATATGTATGTATGTATACGTATGCAAATTGCCAAACTTTATCCAAAATCTCAATATCAGTATAATGTCAATTTCTAAACTAAAAGTTGAAATCTCGATATCCTGTCCGAAAAGGTAAGAAAATGCTATCTCATGCTAAATAACAAAAAATTCAAATGATGAGCATGCTTAGTTAAAAAATCAATAAAGCAATGCATTTTCAAGCTAAGGGAAAACTCATAAAATATGATGGAAAGAACAACATATAACTCTTTAACAATTCAAAGAAAAATGTCGTGAGACTATGTCTAAGATTACTAAACCAAGGTAATGCATAGTCAAAGATAAACAATGATGTCAAATAAGAACATATGCTTAATTTTTAAAAACATATAATCGGAAATTTTCTAAGTAAAACTTCACATGCGGACAACTCAGGCTAGAAAATCCTAAACGAGGCGGTTCCAAGTGCTACACGTCACTTTTAACATATTCTAAGAAGTTATAGGGTCAATTTCGGTGCAAAAATCATACCAAAAAGTGGCGGTTTCAATTTTTAGTTTTACCAATCTCTAAAAAATGCTAGTTTGATAAGTGTCATGGAAATATTCATAAAGTATTTTATGTACCTCCAAAAATTGCAAAATCAGTGCTTAAATGAAGCTAAGACCTAGAGCTTTCCAAAGAGATATCATATACTTAAATTTGATTTTATTAATGTCTCCAAATGGGTAATGGAACCCAGCTATATGATCATTTTTTTTTGCAAAATTACTAAAATTTTTGTCTAACTTTAAAATCACATAACTTAGGCTACGGGTGTTTGATTATGGTGATTTTTGCGGCTACGCAATGCTTATGAAGATATTTTATGGTTCTAAAAAGATCCAATAAAGAAACACAGTTTTTGGTTTCTATATAAACAGCCTCTATGTTCACATAAATTTCACCATTTCCACTTCCGAAATGCCAAGTCTTACTTTACACTCCAAATAAGCCTTCTATTTCAATACATATATACATTATCTCTTTTTCATTCTCTTATATGAATTTTCCTCTCTTATCATGCCTATAATTTGTACGTAATGCTCAAGACTTAACTCCAAGTTAAGGTAAGGAAAATTAAGGCTAACACTTAAAAGGCTAACTTTATTTTTATTGGGACCAATTCTTACCATTTAATTTTTAAAGTAAGTATTATTCCATCAAACCCTCAAGGCATGCACCAACCAAAACTTAAAATAAGTATAAATACTACTACTAAACTATGACTTATCTAATTATATAGTCATAACCACAATGAGCCCTATTAAGAACTAAGAATCATATTGGGTCAAATCTTTATCATTGGCTAACCAAATAATTAGAGTAAGATGTAAATTATTCATAGAGACAAAACATATTGTTTTAACACAATCTTATGAGGGAAAACCTAAGTCTAGCCTCCTTTCTAATAGGAATAGCAACTTAGGTGAAGCAAGTAAGACCAATTTCTCAAACCCCAAATTTACTCTGTCATTAATAGCCGAAAAAAGGTAATACTAATCATTTTAGCCTTTTTGTCAAACACTTAGATTGCAGAAATAGTCTCTAATTGCCTCTATAATTATTTTTACTATTCTTACTATCAATAAGCTTTAATTACTATGAAGAAGCTTTAATTGTTAAAAAAAAAAAAGGTAACCAAATATTGACCCTAAATAAATCAAGCTTTCAATCTAAAAACAAGAATTCATGAAATTCCTTGTTCTAATGCAAGAGAGATAGAAAAGCACATAGTTTAGTACTCTAAGTTCAAGTTTTTCACTCTATATCATATAAAAATATACAAAACTTAAGGGATTTATTTCAATTCAATAAGCTCCACTTTTATCTATTTTTAGAGCTCAACAACAAGCCTCTAACTAAACTTTTCCTTTCTTAAAATCAAAACTTTGTTAAACCCCTAAGATAAAAAGGAAACAAACATGCATCTCAATTTAGCATGCTTATAAGACTCTTAAATCTATCTTTCTTAAAACTTCTAATGTGAAATCACGCTCTTAGTATAATTACCGAGAAAATTTCATTAATAAAACCTAATATTTAATTGGGTTTAATTAATAAATTTACTTTTAAAAATACGATTTTTGTAAAAAGTTATAATTTTTGTACAAAATTACGATAAAGTATGAATAAACGGCATTGATTGTATATTTTATGGCAAATGTGATGCAATGTTGGGTATGGTAAAATACAGATTTTATGAGTTGAATTACTCAAAAATTTGTAAATAATACCCATAAAATGAATTTTATATCACAATTAATTGTAAAATTGTGGTATAAACAAATGAACGACTAGAATGCAACTAGGACATAGAGGTTGTCCGAACCCTAACCTGGGGTAGAAAGGAGGCTAGAGCAGTATAAGAATACTGCTAAGTGAAAATGCTAATACGAAAAATGTTATGATTGGCCTCCGAAATTGAATGAAAAGTAAGCTAAATATTTTTATACAGTCTAAGGATAAAAAGTACACCAATTTGACCACGACAGTATAAAAAAATACTACGTGATAAAAAATTACACTATGTAAATTTTTAGCCCAACTAAGTGGACACCCAATTGAATTTGATTGGGCCACCAAGCCTTGAAATGTGGCCCAATAGCAAGAGGACACCTAGGGGGTAATCAAGTGGGTGACTTTGAGTCACCAAGTGGATAAGCGAGCATTTAAAGCTTGTTTGTCACAAGTTTTCACTCTTCCTTCTCCAAGAAGTCACAGCAGCCATAGATGAGAGCTTCAAGGAATTTTTCTCAACCCCAAACTTTGCAAAAATAACCCCAAAACAATTTTAGAAGCAAGCCCCAAGGATTTTACAAGATTAAAGGTGAAATTCTAAACTTTTTGATGAGTTTTTAAAGGATTTCTCATGGGTTGAAGAAAGGATGCTAACCCATGTTATTTTTGCATGAAAAGGAGGCTTAGAGGCAGATCAAAAGGAATTTCAAGGATAAAAATCAAAAAGAGGCTATTTTGGTAAGTTTTGATATTTAAAGTTTTGAATTTTTGTTTGATTTTTATTCTCCCAAACCCATATGAGCTTTTGAGCTTATATTTGATCGAATTACATGTGAATATGATGAATGACCTGGTTAGATGATGAAATTTTTGGGTTATGGAGCAAAACGGTCGTTTTTGCATAAAATAATATTTTTGCAATTTTAAGGCTAAATTGTGTAAAAATGAGGTTTGAGCATGAAAATGACCTGAGTAAGGCATGTAATAGGCTCTGCAGGGATAGATTTGAAATTTTGAAAAGGATTTTGATAAAAACGTCCAAGGGACAAAATTAAAAGAAAATTTTCTTTCTAGGAAAAAATGAAAAACAACCGAAAACACCCCTGTACAGTGAGATTTTTAGAAAAGTTAAAACATAAAAGTTATAGATCTCGACGAAACTGTTAGGCATCTTAAATGGTTCGTCGAAAAACTCAACCGTTTGTGAGTTTTTGAATTTTCAAGAATTTGTTAAAAGTGAAAATATGGTAAAATGGCAAAAATGTAATTTTTCAAAATGATTTGAGGTATGGTATTTCAAGCAAAAATATTTCTTATGAAAAATAGGAATTTTTGATGTAAAGAGAAAATTTTAGCCCCGAGGGCAAAATTGTCACAATTTTCGGTTTAGGGGTTAAACTGTAAAGTTTTATAAAAATGGGGCTTAAGTGTGAAATAAAGGGATACGAGCCACTAGGACATTATTTTGAATTAATATGTGGCCTTTTTTATTTAAAAGAACAGAACCGAGCTCAAATAGGTCAGTAGAGCCACGGAGGGCAAAATCATCATTTTTGCCCGAATAACCCGACTAGCTCTAAGGGTCTCAAGTAAGAAAAGAAAGTGATTAGAAAGATTTCCACTCTTTGGAAGTGATGATAGGGTAGAATTTGACATAAATAAGGAAATTAGTATTTATAGAGTTGTGTATAATTATACAACTCGAATAATTACGTAATGAATGTTTTGTAACGAAACGTACTGAAAATTGGCTAATAATGTTGTAATTGGCCAACAAGATCCTAGAAGTCTAGGAGAAAGAAGAACAAAGTTGATTTTTGCAGTGCACAAAAACAAGTAAGTACCATTCCCACCTACAACATGAAATGGTAGGTGTAGAATGCGTGAATATGCATATTAGGGTATAAATTTCAATGTGAACTTGTTTGATGCTATGAAATGAATGCCTAGAGATATAGAATCGGTACCTGTGTGTACACGATTAAAATACCTAAGTGTATATCATGTTATGTATTGTTACATGCGATATATGGTGTACTTGTGTATACGATCATGAAAACATGTATGTTTATGAAATAGGTACTTGTGGGTACTCTACAATGCATACGAACTTATGTTTTATGAATAACATGTGAATATCATTTCATGCCTAGTATGACAACCATATTAAATGAATTGGTACATATGTCACGAGAAGTTAAAAAAAAAGTGTCGTACCGACTCCCGAAGTAAGCGGAGTTTAAAGGATAAAATTTGGTCACGGTGTTACGTAGACCTAAATGATATTGCGCAATGGTACGAACACTTAGGCCCTAAGGAAAGATAAGAAATGATGAAGATAAGAAAAGTTCATAAGAAATCATAATTGAATCATGCATTCAATTGATTGTCCATGTGGGATTTATGGGACTTATTGGGCGTTAGCTCATTAAGTTTTTTATGCTGTAGGTATTTTGACGAGAAGGTCAAAATAAATCGTAATGATGAGCTGACGGACGGATGATGTGTGTAGATTGGGGATGGAGTCCGCAACTAAATGTTTTCACTGTGCATTTTATAAGTTATTTTGAAAAGGAATGTTTGAACAGGAAAATGTTGTAAAAGTAAGAATGTTTATGTAAAAATAAGTGAGAGAAAGTATTTTGGGAGTTACCAAATTTATTGTTAAGTAAAGTATTTATTTCAGTTTCAAAAAAAAAATTTCCTAAATTTTTGCCCCTAAGTATGAAAGGAAAAGTTTAATCACAGCTCAAAAAGGCGGGTTGTGACACTTAGACCGAGATTGGTGTGTTCAAAAATGAGTATATAGTGGAATTTGAAATTTTAAAATTTAAACTTTTTCTATAAACGAGTAAGACATGCAATATACGATGATTAATAATTATCTTTCACACCTTATAAAATCAAAGTCATACTTCTTACAAGAAATAGTTTCACAAAATTGCTACTGAGAATCGTATTTGGAAGAGCCTCAACCAACTGGTCTTCTTTACTATTCTCTTTCCCAAGACCAGATTGTGAGTGGATGTAACACCCCCCTTTACGGACATCACAGATGTCGTTAAATTCATTTCGTAGTACTTTTATTTATAAGATAAACTATTTAAAATAAAAAGTAATTTGAAGACATAACCCAGGATCCATGAAAATTTTTTTATACATGAATAAATATTCATCAATATATTACTCATTTATGAACATTCTTTAAATAGTTTATCTCACCAAATAATAAATTCATAATAAAAACACATGGTCAAAATTTATTATACAGTTTGGCAGACCAAACCTGTGACTTCGGCAAGCCGAACTCAACCGACAGGCCGAAGGTCATCCATCGACAGGTTGTCCGAGGCTTTGCAAAACGGGGTTTTAAAATCAAAAAGGTCGGTAGGCCGATACTTAGCAATCAGCAGGCCGATTAAACTCTTCGACAGTCCGACCAGTATTGGTCGACAGGCCGAACTGTTATAAAAAAAAATTTTGTTTTAAAACAAATCTTAAAGTTTCAAATATGAAAGAAAATTGATAAAATAATAAAACTAAAGTGTCATGGTTCAAATCTTAAAAGTTCATCAATTAAACATACTCAAATTTATAAAACGTAGTTCATAAATTAAAAAAAAAAAAAAAAGAAAAGAAAACTTCTTCCTTGGCATTTTCCGTTTGCAATTCATCTTGCTTAACTCACACGCCCGTCTTGGTCCTCTACCTATTCTATGATTCTCTTACCTTTATCTGCAACATGATATCAACTTGAATAAGCTAATGCTTAGTAAGTACATTTGTAAATCTCACAATTTAAAGCATTTTATGAACATCATCATCATCATCATAATAGTACTCTAGGCATATTTTCATAAGGAACATATCTTTCTTTACATTGTCCATATTAAAACATTATTTATTTTATCTTAAGGGCCCAAGTGTTGCACCATAATATCATCATTATAGGCGCGCCGTCATGAGAGGAGAGGGGTAGCTAATCCCAAACCAAACATGACATCATATTATATCATATCATAACTTAACATCATCATTGGGTGTGCAACACTTATTTGGGTGATACATATATATATATATTTATACTTTCATGCTTTGAAAAACATTATCATCAAAACATACATAAACTTTCATACTTTAAAACTTCATAATAATACTTTATGAAAAATCATCACGAGAAATCATCATAAAACTATCATAGATATCATCATGAACATAATTTCAAACCTTTATAAAACATATCATGTTACAGGTGAGAATGTACTTATCTTAAAAAGCTTACTTAACCTTAACCTTAATCGGAGGTGACGTCGCCGCGGTCTCGATATGCTCATTCCTTAAGGTGTTCATGCCATACATTCATTTAAAAATACATAAATTAATATCAATTTTCATGAGTCTATGAAATTATTCATCACCACATAACTTATCTCAATTTCCATAATACATTCATCTCTTAAAGAAAAACATAAATATAATATATTTTTCATTAACCATAATTCATTAAAATAAAGCTATCATCACAAATACATTTCTGACCTTCATGAATTTAAAATTTAAAAACTTTACATTCACACATAAATTGGGCACCACACTTGGCAGGAACAAAGTTAATACGAAAACATATTACCATGATTTTTCGTTGGCCATAAAAATTCCATTTCATATTTAAAATAAGTCACAAAATTCAAGACACAAAATCTGTCAGCAACAGTTAAGCAATGAACAACTCTAAACTCAGGTCCGTTTATCACATTTTGAAGTAATAGAAAAATCTACCAAAATTAACACATATAATGGACACATAAGACTATAACATATCCAAAAATTGGCTTCAACAAAAATCGGAGGAGGTCAAAATACACAATTGAAGTCAGTAGTAAAACTAACTTAACAAACATGGGTAGCAAACACCATTCAAACTAGCTTTAAGAAAAATATCACGAAAACAATTTAGACCTCAAAATTTTTGTGACAACCGATATACATAATAACACCCTACTACAAAAATTCCCATGACCAAACAAAATCATTTAGACACAATAAAAAGTTAGATAGACAAGAGGTCCAAAATTTGCAAGTTCTCAGCCATAAAACCTAGTTTGAACAAAGTTTAATAACTCACAACACACAAATGATATAACCTCAAAATTTTCTAGTTTACAACCTAATATAACCATGAACATATCTGTCAAATATTGTGAAAATTAAAGCGCATTTGCCCTATGAACAAAAATCACATTTTTGTGCAACATAACCAATCAGCAACAATTCATTATGAGGTGCAAAGCATAAACATTTAATATCTCAGCCCACATAACACCAAATGGCACGAAATATGGAGCAACATCACAAAGCATATTCATGAAAATCATATTAAAATTTTTGAGCAAACAGAAATTTGTAGGCAAAGATATAAGGGTCGGAACATAGAGACAATCCAACCTTACTGTTTAGCATAAATCAGCAGTGACTGGCAGAGAGAAGAAAATTCATATCTCAACGTAGGAAAATCCAATTGAGGTGAAATTTTGAGGTTAGCAAATAACACATACATGAATAACATATTAAAAATTCAGAGCATAATGAAATTTTTAGAGAAAGATATGGTAGTCACATTACAGGAGGAAAATACGTTTTAAAAATACTGAAATTAAGTTCATACGTTAAAACAGATTCTTCTCAAGCTTCCTTCGAATTTACCCCAACAAAATTTCAATATATCATACAAATGATAGCAGGGGAATTGAGAGGGAGAAGAAGATAAACGTGATGAAGAGAGAAAGAGGCAGAGAGAGGGAGAATGTGTAGAGAATTTTTTTTTTCACGTGAATGAAAAGAGTGCCTTGAGAGATCAACACTCTCTATAATATTAGAATTTTTCTGATTAAATTGAGAGTAAATTTGCATGGGAATGGAGGGAATTGAGGGGAAAGAGTCAGAGTTTCCAAGAGTGGTTCAAGTTACCATATTTTGAAATTTTAAAAGAGGAAACCATATCAATTAATCCTAATCAATCAAAAGTCAAATGCTTCATTACCTAAAATAAGGAAATTAAGCCAAAAATGCGCCAATCAATCAACAATCATTATCCAATCATCATCGTCACCTTTTTAGAAAATTTCTGCTGACTGTTCGTCAGTTGTTATCGGCCTGCTGATGTCCCACTTTGGCCTGCCGAATAATGAGGTAAGGCTTGCCGATTATATTCATCAGCCTGTTGTTCTGTGAGGGTCATTTTGGCCTGTCGAACTAAGTGGTCTGGTTTGTCGATCTGCCTTAACATACTAGAATTCATCAATTCATTAATTATCACAAAAATTATACTTAAACATTCAACATAAATAACATGAACACTTTGAGCATATCGATTCCACGTGACCGTCACCTGTCATAACACTTAAAATAAAATGGTTAGTACCATTAATATCATATATCATAACTGATATCATTTAAGAAATTTCTTAACGTCGTTACACTTTGACATATACTGTTACATGGAAATCGACGGGTGTTATAGTGGACACATGTCGTTCGATTTTTCTCTTAGTAATTTCTCCGCACAATCACAAGAGAATAATAAGAATTATTGTTCTAGATGTTGAACAATAAGTCTTTAGAATAATAGAGTTTTTCTCTCTAGAAATCTCTCTCTAAACCTTTTCAAGTAACCTTTCTTAATCAAAATAAACTGTAGGAACATGTATCCTATTTATAAAGCTCGGATGGAGACTCATTCTTATCAGATTAGGTTTTAAAATTCAAGTATGGATCAAATCCCATAGTAAAAGCAAGTTTGACGTCAATCATTGAGCTAGCAGGTCGGTCGCTTGGGCTGACGTGGCATACCCCTGCTACATGTTTTTCTAGCTTCCAAGACCACCAGATCCACTGTTTAAGTTGATTGAATTATCACTACTTTATTTGACCTAGGTATCCTTCATAGAGCGTCAGTTTTAATTCAAATAACCCAATACAAAATTTATCTAGTTAAAACAGTCATATACAGATAATCCCATACTCAAATAAAATATATTTAAATAATTCAATATGTTTATTTTGAATTAGTTCACAAAATTAAATCAACTAACCAACTAATAAACTAATATAAATTAATAAAATCTAATTAACCGAATTTTAAGCTAATCTAAGAATTAACATAAGTTACCAACGTGTTGAAAAAACATGCCATATTGTGATAGGAAAATAAATGAGATAGGAAAATGGACCCGATAGACATAGTGTGACGACCAGCCTTTTTGGCCATCACTAAACTTTCTTTAAACATCATTACTTATACAGTAATCTTTCTTACTTAGTAAGAAAATACTGAATTACAAAAAATTTTCTTAATTAAAACCGTTACGACCTTTGTCGCCATTCCTGTTGAGACTTTGCTCAACCTTTGCCTTTAAAATCATTTCAAACTGTTTCTTAAAACTACCAAGAAACATTTATTAAAACATAGCTTAAAACATCATTTCGTAATTTTATAATACATTTAGTACAATGTATCTTAAAATCTTTGAAAACATTTCTTAAAAACTCTAATTTCCTTAAAAACCTTGGAAACACTACATTATATAGTGTAAAATCTTTTCTTTGCGTCGCGGAAGCAAACTATAGTGGTATCCATTCCTACATCTCGCATCTGCCCTTCCGCAGCACCCAACTCTTCCAACGGGTCATACTGGTCACCCATACATTACCTACAGCATGAAAAACTTTTTATGAGCTTACGCTCAGTAAGTTCAAACATAAACTCATAAAGCGTTTAAACATACTTTAAAAACTTTTATCATAAAAACCTTTCTCTTGAAACATTTTTCATAAACGTATTTCATAAACATCTTTCATAAAACATTTCTAAAACGTTCCTCATAAACGTTTTCATAACACGCTTCTAAAACGTTTGCATAACGTTTTTCATAAAGCATTTCTTATACGTTTCTTACAACATGTCGTTTATAAGCCTTTCCTTGTAAACATAAAAATGTTTTCCACAAACATTTATCATAAAACATTCCTCAGAATGTTTTTCATAATATACAAATGTTTTCATAAAAATTTAATATAAATATTCACAATATATTTTCCATGAGCATTTAAGCCAAACTTTATAATAAGGAATACAAGCAAATTCATAATGCATGACTCCAATTATGCTCCATTATGAACTTTCAATTATGAGCATTTTATGAATACTCTTATCTTACTTTAACTTACTATTTTATTTCTTAACTTTCCTTATCTTGCTTTAACTTTCCATCCTTGTCCTTATCTTTCCTTATCTTACATTCACTTTCCTTACCTTGCTTTAGTGTTCGTACCAACTCATTAATCATGAGATCATTAACATGATGCTTCCCTTATGGAAGACTTGAGACCATCGATCACGTGGTCAAGTACCTTACATCTTAGAGGTTAACTTTAACTTTACGTTCATTATCTCATAACACAGAGGCTGGTACGACACTTTCCTTTTTATCCTTACTTTACCTTCTTATTATCTTTTGTGAGCATGTCAGATGCAGTCACATCATATGCAAACACACTTGCAATTTATACTTGTACCGTAAAATCTATTGCATACTAAATACAACTCATCACGTAATATATGCATCATGTAATGCAACCATCTTTTGCAAGTCATAACATGTATTCTAACACTTATTGCATAACATATGCAATATATAATGCAATCACATTTTGCAAACCACAACTTTATTTTGAAAATTAACTGAGTGCATAAAAATGCATCATAAAGCTTATAACTTTAATTATAAAATATTATGCATTGTCAAAATGCAAAACATACATTAAATACTTTGGAATCATAACTTGAACTTTTAAACTTTATCCATATTAAATGCAATTATACTTTTAAACATAATCGTTGCAAATACATTGCAAACTTAATCTATACTGTAAAAATTTTTGCATAATTAATGCAAACATACTTTTAGAAACAATTTGTATAACCATTGCAAACACATTTGCAATCATATAAATAAGCATTTGAAAACTATTTACTTCATGCTGTAGGTAAGATCTAAACTTACCTGTACTTTGCTCTAGCGTACTCTTTTCCTTTCCTGTCTCATTCCTTTCTCATTCATTTTTCTTTCGTTAGTCGGCTCTTGTGTCCTGATCATACGACAGCCGACTCATTAATTAACTTCTTTTTTTTCAATCCACTCGATTGATAATAAAACGTAAACATTAAACATTCCTTTTTCTGTCACACATGACGGTTACGTTACTTAACGTATTACGGAACATTTTTCATCTAATGACGTTATACTAAATCGGAGTGTTCGGCTCCGTTCTAGCCATTTTTGTAAAAATAACGATTTTACCCTTGGCGAGTTTGTCGTCTATTTTCTAACTTAACAACACTCACTACGTAACTTAACATTCCCTTACATACATAATATGAAAAATTACCACTAAGAAACGTTTTCCAACATCAGGCGTTTCGGGTCCATTTTGATCTTTTTTCATAAAATGACCATTTTGCCCTTCGTGTCATTTTCCTTCATTCTTTCCTTAACTGAACTTAAAACCTTAAAACTTAACATCCATAACAATTTACTTTAATATAGTACATACTATAGGCGAGATTGCCACTTACTTGAACTCCGAGCTACGCGGGTTCGATTGTACCTCGCTGCATCAACAGTATATGAAGCATCATCTGTAGTGCTCCTCGAGCTACCATAAATGTTTAGGAATGCTTCCTGGAGATCTACATTCTTTAACATGTCATTCCGGACTCTGATAATGTAGTTTGAATCGCCTTGATCTGCGTGCAATCGGTACCAGATGATTTTTACCAGAGTGGAATTAGCTCGAACGGAGGTCACCGTTGCGTTCAAAGCATCGAAACAAATCGGGAGGCAATCTTGGATCGTCGATCGAAGGTCTGGATCGTAAAATCTCAATTTAAATGTTGACCGATAGTTGATCGCTATTGACCGACGGTTGACCGCCGTCACGTGGCTCCGTTGGCAGCTGGGCTTGAGCCTACCCCCCCTAAATCGACCCTCTTGATTCCATTGGTGGGGTCAATTCCTTCCAATTTGGCCTCCATCTACACGATTCGAAGGCGACAATTCTCGGCCACACCGGCCGCTCCGATCTGCCATTTTCGACGGAGATGTCATGAAATTGGCCTAGGGGAAACATTCCCCGTGGCCTTCTAAGCAATTCCCCCATGGTGGGGTTGCTCAATTTTGCCTGGAATGGTGGCTCCACCTCGCCCAGGGAGGCACTAGGTGACGGAGGCCGTCCGTGCCCTTCCGGGGCTTGTTGCCTGAAATTGAGAGAGGCAAAACGTCCCCCGCACCTCTCTGAATGTTTTGGGCCCTTCAATTTGGCTCCACGGCGACGGGATGGCGGAGTTCAAACTCCTCACGGCAGCGCAACACCAGCCCTCATCGTTCTTTAACTGTCGACGTTGGAACGTGCAATTGGGCGAGGGGTTTCACTCCCTGTCGCCGTCTGAAGCTTTTGGCACCGACGGTGTGCCTCACTGCAGCCGGGAATGGCGGTTCTCAAGGTGGCTCGACGGTGGAGATAGGGCAACTCCGGCGAAGCCCTTCCAGCTAGAATTGAGCTGGGAAATGGGTACCATCTTGCTCCTCTCTTCAACCTAAGTCCATAGACACCAAAATCACCTCGATTGGTGGTTGGACGGAGGAGAAATCAGCTCCAAAAGATTTGGGTCTCACCGCCACTTTGGGCGACGCGTGAGCCCTCCTCCGGCGGTGTTTTGGGCTATTCGGCACACCGTTGAGCTCAGCTTGTTGAGAGCTTCCCAACAGTGTGGGAGGTGTCGAAAATAGAGCTCGAATTCTTCGACTGATTTTAAGGAGAGAGAAAATATAGAGAGAGAAAGAGCTGATAATCATCCAAATTTTCCCTTTTTTGTTTTCTTTCTTTTTTCTCTCTTTGCTCTTATATAAAAAGTGTGGTCTACACTTTTTACATAGTCCAATTTTGTATTGTGTGACTTTACAACAGTCTAATTCTTACACTGCATTACTTTTACAGTGTAATTTTTATACTGCATAATTTCATCAGTGTATTTTTCTTACATTGTATTATTCCAATACCGTATAATTTTCATGTTATTATACAGTATTTTTCCTTAAATCATGTTTTTCTTCTCAATTTAATCCTTAATTTAATGTATTTTTAATGCATTAAAATATCAGGTTGTTACACATAGATAGATCAAGCTTTTATAATTATAAAATAACATATCTTTAACGCGTATGTTTTATGATTATCAACTCCTAAGCCATTCCACTAAAAGCTTAGTGTTGTATTCTAAAGCTATATATATATATAAATTACAACATTTCAATAAGTTAATTGTCCATGACATATCATCTTGTGTAAAATTTTTATAGGATATCCATAATCAACTTAAAAGTAAATTCTATTTTACCTACCCGATTATATTTATCTTATGTTCTGTTATCTCATGATTGGAATACTTATTATTTATAAGTAACAAAATAGTATATCATTTAGTTACACATATGTATCTAAATCGTTAAGCACTCTAGTTTTTAATTCAGGATAATGTTTATAAGATGATCTCATTAACTCTACAAAAGAGCTATTGATTCTATATCCATGAATAATGATTGTACATCTATTGGGATCTAGTAGATTCACTGGATATGACTTGTCGAAGTAGTACATGCGTTGGTCTCCAATTTGCTAGTGTTGGTGATGACATGGATGAAAAAATATATGTATTTTTACGACAAGATCTCCAACTGGTGGTTGGGACAAGTAAGCCTGGATTGAGCTGAAGAAGACGACTTGTAGGAGTTGCTTCATTGCCAAACAATCAAAATGAAACCTAAAACCAAAATCAAGAAAACAATATGGCAAGTGGAGGAACTATTGTAAGCGGTGACGATGGGAGGAGTAGTTAATGGTTGATCAAGGGTTAATCAAGGGATGGCTTTGGAAGATAGAAGCAAAGCTAACTCCATTGTCGAATCTTGTTTATTTTTGTAGATCGACAAAAGGAGAGTCAATATGAGAAGTTTTGGAGTTTTTCAAGTTTTTTGAAAAATATGCTCCAAAGCCCAACACAAGTCCCCTCCGTCACTGGGTTTAGCAAAAGGGAGTTGATATACCCAATTCTAGCTTTCTTTGGGTTTTCGAAAAATATGTTCCGAAGGCGAACGTAGGTCGCCTTTGTTGTTGGGTTCGATAAAGGAGAGTTGATATATGCAGTTCTAGCTTTCTTCAGATTTTATAGAAAATATGCTTTGGAGGCAAACATAGGTCGCCTCTACCATTGGGTTCGTACCGTCAAATGATGAAGCTTAAATTTCAAAAACTCCTAAGGCTGATGACAAACTTCGACAAAGCTTCTAAGTATTTTGGTACTAATTTGGTAAGATTCTAATAGCCTAAAGTGGGTAATGGAGGAGGGATTCAGTCTCAGACAGCCAAGATGATGAGTTTTTTGAAATCTTTTTGGAAAATCCTCCAAGTCTAAAGAGCGTGAACGTGGGAGAAGATGATGATTTTCTAAAGCTATGAAGGATGAATATGGTGTGGAATTATAGATTAAGTCCCTTTAATGATGTTATGTTGAAGGAAGAGGAAGAGGGATATTTATAGTGAAGGCGACTAACTTGCCTTAGAGCTGGTCTCCAAACGCTCCGACACGTGTGCTAGCTCTGTTTCCCTCTAGAGCAAGCCGCGTCAGGTGCTTTTAGAGGTTGATTTCCTAGTTATCCAAAAATGACACACATTTAAGGTTGCTTTGGAGCTCTTCTAGGCATAATGCTCCAAGGTGGTTTGACTAATTCTGACTGTCTATTTCTAGAGGACTGACAAGCATGTTTCCCCCTCTGGTGTCCAGTTGCTCTATTTTTATTAAGTCTAAAATTTTTAACGTGTCGTCAAAATTTCTTCAAAATTTCAAGCCAGAATTGGTGACAGAGGCACACACGGAGCCTCCAATGGTGAACTTTCGACTTGGACGATGATTATCTCAAAGCCGACGGGGCTCCTTTAAAGGTGTGCCTTCAAACGCATGCTAGGTGTTCCGGAGGCATGTTGGGTGTTTCAAAGTTATATTCATTACTTCGTTGCTGGGTCTTTCTCATCATTTTTGCTACAAAATGATTTTTGGACTTGGGCTTTGATTCCTTGGGTTATATTAAGGAAAAAATAGTGCTTTTTTGCAATTGTAGAGGGCAAAAAGGAAGGATTTTGGTTTATTTTTTGTCCATCACCCATTCATTTTAGTTCGTAACCTATTAAACCACGACCCACAATATTTTCCTAAGCGTGGCTTGGTTGCAGAAGCAAGCCTGTCGATATCGTAATATGAGGATGTTGGGCTTAAACCGTCGAAGGGCTTAGTACAAAATTAGCCATCAACAACATCATTCAAGAGTCATGTTTCTAATGTACTGGTATGCGTACCTTTCATTAATTCACGATGTCACCCTTTGGTATATCAAAAGAGAGAAGTCAAGGATATAGACTCATTAATTTATTTTAAGATTAAGACATAAGACATATGATTGTCTAAGTAAATTGATTTATTCAAACAAAATTATTGAGTAAATCAATTCATTTTTAGTCTCGATCTAATATATTATCACCAATAACAATATACTAATGTCTCTACTCATGGAGACTTACTCCGATGATCATAACAAGCCATCTCCGGTTAGGAAAGTAGACAACTTAACAATCTTAAAATGAAAAAAAGCGGCCAACTTTATTCCCTCAATAGTAGACCTTTTATTATTTAGACTATCACCTTAAGATTCGTGTCTTCTGCATAATCTGTTTATCATGGGCATGACTTTAAAGGTTTAGATTGACAGTCTTAGACCTTTATTTGCTTATTATATATTTGACATAAATGAATATATAGAGGACAATATTTGATATATGATATAAATAATTCTTTATTGATTAAATGTCTCAAAAACTATTACATCATTTAATTCTTAGAGCAACTAGACTAACATAGTATCTAGTTTTAGAACTGAGGTTAGGGTTAGGTTTTGACATAAGGATTGGAATTATGTTTCAAGATAAGGGTTGGGATTGGAATATGAGATTAGGTCAAAATCAAAATTCAAGAGCGGGGTCAAGGTTGAGAGCTAGGACTGGGTTCGAGTTCAAAAGCCAAGATTGGGGTCGAGTTTTAGGGCTCGGATCAGGGATCATGTTCTAGCGTTGGGGTCAGGTCAAGCTAGGATTGATTTCCGAGAGCCAAGATTAGGTTGGGTTCTAGGACTGGGATCAAGGAAGATATTAGGTTATGGGGTTGGGATCAGGGTTGAGGTAGATGTTGGGATTAGGTTTTGTGGTCAAGTTCAAGTTCAAGCTCAAGAGCCAAGGCCAAGGTCGGGGTCACAATTAGGTTTTGGGATCAAGGTTCAGGTCAATTTTTAAGCTGAGAAACCCAGCCCTGACCTCGACCACCCCATCTACGGCCTTGGCCTAACCTCAGCTCCCAACCTTGAACCCAATTCCAAACCCAACTTGGTCCAGACATTGAAGTCCGACCCTATCCCATAATACGACCTCAACCCTGAACCTAATTCCAAACCCAACTTCAACATACCCTGAACCTGAGACCTAACCTGGCACCAAAACCTGATCTCGACCTGGCGAGAAACACAACCTCGATTTTGGGCTCGAATATCCCAGAGATTATAGTGTTAATATATTAAATACTTTATATTTTGAACTTTAAATCCTGATGTTGGTTTTCCTCTCACTATTCATTTAAAAAAAGAAAAGAAAAAAATCAACTGAAAAATCTTGAAGTTAGTTCTCCTTCTCTCATGTTAATAAATTTGGCCCGTGATTACAATTTGCTCTACCCTACCAAGACATAAACAATTTATCCAGTTTAGAAATAAGTAAGAAAAGCGGAAAATACTGAAGTTGAATCTCATCATTCTTTAAGAATAAGCGCTTATACTTGTTTGAAAGCCTCAGCATACCAATGGTTGAGGCGAGTGCAAGCTTTAATTATCCTATGGTTTCTAGTGACTTAGTAGTAATAGAGTACACACATAGATTAACATACGTTACGTAAAATGGATTGCAAATACAACAATTATTTTTAATTGTCCTTCACAGCGAGAATTATCAAGCCTCAAAAATATAATAGCAGGTCTCAATCTCGTATGTACAATAGGGTATCGGTGGCTTCCTTTTTCTACAAATGCAAGGTGCCTATCTTCCTATCTATGCGATTCATTTTTGCACTCACAAGTAAAGAAGAATTATAGAGTGGCACTTGAAAAATGTAGACTCTTATAATTTGCACAATGAGAAATCCTTCACCAATCTTACAGTAATGAAGAGAAACATATCATGAATATAAGTGACTTTGTTTGAGAAATGGGTTCAAACTCATTAATTTGAAGTGTAAAGGAAAAATAAGAAATCAAATAAAGCTATCACATAGTGTAATGTTTGAATTCATTTTTTAAGTTTAAACTTGTTTTCCAAACGCCCTATAAGAAGAAGTAGATGCATAATAGTCCTTTGGTGCATGTTTAGAGTTTTCAAGGTATTTGAGGGTTAGTCTTATTGGTTCTTCCAAGATTGTCATAGTTTTTTTTTTTTTTTTTTTTTGGATGCTCCACAAAATAAATAAACAAACAAACAAATAAAGAAATAGCCAATCTTGCGTGATACTAATAAATGGGGACTTTTTAGAAGATCGTATACTTGTCAAAATGATGAAAAAATTGTGGTTTGAGTTTGAAAATTGTTAGATCTTGCTTTTATAGAAACAAGTTGAGCGATAATCTGGAGGAAAAAATTCGTTTGACAAGCTTAGATCTCGCAGAGGGAAATGTTTTAAAATAAGAAAATTTTAACTCTTAGTTTGTTTAATTTGGTTATGTTTGCTTTTGTTTTTCTTTACTTTTCTTAGGCTTTTTTATGTTTTAGTGGGAAATGTCTCATAAAATTTTTAGCTCATTAAAAAAAAAAAAACTTATTAACACTAATAGCTCCTTACTTTTTATTCACTTTGCCCCCCTTAACTTTAAAAAACACTACTTTATTCCTTAAACTTTCAAAATTCCTTACTTTGCCTTTTGAGTTTTTAAAATCCCCTGAACTTTTAAAACTCCTCATTTTATTTTCTTAATTTTTAATTTTATGTTTAAATATACGGAATTAAGCACATGTAATTGAAACATGGGTTGCATGTAAATACAAAAATGAGATTTTATTACTTTAAAATTTTGTTTCATGTTTACACTTTCACTTTACCCTATAAGTTTTGTTTCATAGATTTTTGCATGTGATCTTCGCCTTTCTTTACAATTTTGATTTAGTGTAAAGTAAGATTTACACCTAAATGATCTATTTATTTATTTATTTATTTTTGGACTTTGACCTGTTAATTTGTTTTTCTCTTTTAGTTTGGCCTATTTTCCTCTTTGTCCCATTAAATATATTATTTTTTTAAGAATTTAAGCCTAAGATTTGCAAGAAAGTCGGAAATAAATAGGCAAAAGTATAGGCAACGCCCCTCAAAAAAAAAGTATAGTTGACGTGAAAAAAAAAAAAGTATAGGCAACGTGTGTATGTGTGTGTATAACAAGTGTATAACTTTTGCAATGTTGCGGTACTACCACAATTATTGGACCTTATTTATTTATTTGTTTATTTATTTATTTATTTACTTACTGCTGATTAATCGTGGTCCTTATTTAATATGCGAGTAGTCGTCCAACATAAATCTCTCGTAAGACCTTATTAATTAAATAGTAAAATCATGTGCTACGTACGTGGTTCACTACATACATACATATATATATATATATATATTATTTACATGTGATGGAAGAAATTTTAACTAACATGATTCTTACAAAAACTTTGGATAGTATATTATTGGATGAATTGAAATTAAATATGGTCAAAAATTAGTTACTTTGTTTGATTGACTTTAAATTTTAAGAATTGTCGTTTTAATGGAATGAGATTGTACTTCAAATATTTGACAAAATTAATGTTATTGAGTATAGATAAGCAATATGAATTCAAATTTTTATGATTAAACTATTTTTTATAGATATTTTTCTTAAATTGTGATATTTTAGCGCTCCTCATTTGTCCCAATTTTATTTAGTTAAGGTCAAAACTCCAAGTATATTGATTGATATATTTCTCGAAATTAAAAAAAAAAAAAAAAAAGAGATACGAAAGTGATGGACTAACTAAACAAAAGGTTTGTGTATTTTCTCTATTCTAATTCTCTTTCTTAGAATTAATTTATTTTTCTTGTAATTTTTCTACACTTTCTGCCTCCATATTTTACATACTTTTTCCCAATTTTTCTCAGCACAGGTTTCCTCAGTATTGTATCTTTTATTATTTCCTCTTTTCTCATTCTCTTTACAATTTATTCTCTGCATACATCATTTTTATATACCTTTGTTTTCATTATCTAACCTTTCAATATGTTTCTACACTTTCTTTATCATCATTCTCTCTCTATGTTTTTCTCAATTGCTCTATATATTTCTTCTTCTTGGTCGCTCTTAACATTTTCTTGTTCCTCAATCTGTCCTTTTTTTCTATATTTTCTTGATCCTCAGAATCTATCCATGTTTTTCTGTTGCACTTTATTTTTTTTTTTTTAATTTTCTCTGCTCACCTCATACTCTCTTTATCTTCTCATTGTCTTACTATACTTTTTTTTTTATTTATATCTTATTTCTTATCTTTTCTTTCTCTTTACACTTACTCTCTCTTTCTTATTTACTTTTCTCCAATATTTATTTAATAATTAACAGAAAATATTATTAATAAATGAATTTGGCCCAACTCTAAATAATCTGTCGTTGCCTCAAGCCTCATCGTGTTACCAAATCCCACAAATAAAAAAGGACACAAAGGGAAAAAAAAAAAAAAAACACACAAAGGCTGCTTCACCAAACAACAAAAGAAAAGAAAAGAAAGAAAAAAGACCAAACCACACATACTTGCAGAACCAAATTTGCACGTTTCCAAAAAAATTATCACCCCATGTGTATATGTAACATATGGATAATATATATGGGGGTTATACCTCTACAAGAAAAAGGTAAAGGTGGAGACACTAATCATGTGCTTAATTACATAGCTTTTTCTTATGCTTTCTGTCAGTAAATAAAAAATAAAAAATAAAAAATAAAAAGCTAGAACTTTTTTTTAGTATGATAATAGATATGTGGGTTGTACCTCTAAAAAAAAAGGTATAGAAACATTATTCATGTGCTTAGTTATATAGTTTTTGTTTGTGCTTTTAGCAATAAAAAAAAAAAAAGTAGAAGCTATATATTTTGAATAAGTGTTTGGAATTATATTTTAAAAAAGCTTTTAAATAGACTAAAATAATTTAAAATTCTTAATAGGTAATAAAAATAAAGTTTATTATATCATAAAACTCTTGTACATGTTTCAAATTTTATTTCAGAAATGCTTTTTTAAAAAGCAACATTTTAGATGTTTTGGCACAAAAAGAAGCAATATGCAAAACAAGCGAACAAAGGGCACAAGCAACTAATATTTGAACCTAGAGATAGGGTATGGTTACATATGAAAAAAGAAAGGTTTCCAACATAAAGGTGTTCTAAGTTATTTCCGAGGGAGATGGACCTTTTCAAGTCTTGGAGCGCATCAATGACAATGCCTATAAATTGGATCTACCGAGTGAGTATCATATTAGTGCTACTTTTAATGTTTCTGATTTAACTCCTTTTGATACAGGTGATGATTTGAGGACAAATCATTTTCAAGAAGAGGGGAACGATGAGCACATACCTAATACATGGAGAACGGACCCAATTTAAGTTCCAATCGGGCCAATTACAAGAGCTCGAGCTAAAAGATTTAAAGAAATCTTAACAGGCTGATTTCACAAATTTGGACTAAGTTAAAGTCATGTAGGCCCAAAGAAGATGCAACACGCCATTCATAAGCTTCGATTACCAAGATTCAAGCATCGGAGTAATTTAGAAGTTTCCTATTCAAGATCACGCCTCATTATTCAAGCATGCCAATTCAGCCAATTCAAGAATAAGGAAGTTTCCCTTTTCAACAATTGAAGAATAAAGAAGTTTCCTTTTTAACTAGTTTCCCTTTTCAACTAGTTTCTCTTTTTAAGTAATTTCCTTATTCCAATTTGTGAAGTTTCCTTTTTCCCATTTGGTTAGTTTCTTATTTGATTACTTTCCTATTTAATGAGTTTCCTGAATAAAGAATAGTTTCCTATTTTGTTAGTTTTCTTATTATGGAAAAGGCGCCCATTAGCTTCTCAATTTTGGAGTAGGCGTATAAGTAGTTTAGGAAATTAGATAGTTTCCTTTTCTTTTAAATTTTAGATTTGTTGTTTCCTTTTTTCTTTTTTTTTTTGTTTGGGGCTTTTTTTTTTTGGGGGTCTCATTACAAGTTGCCAAATTTGTTGATTATCTTATATAATAAATAGCCATTTAGCTCAATGAAATAATACATAATTCAAGTTTTTATTCAAACTTTGTGAGATCAAAATTCTCTTTGTTTCTTTGAAAACTTTTCAGACTTATCAGAATTTATGTGGCATTCAACTTTGACTTATCAATCAAAAGTTCATATTTGATTGTAGCATAAGCTTCTTGCTTCACTACAAGCAACGGGTCACGGTTTCATACAAATCTGTTTCTAAATGGTCTTAGAGACTTAGTTGATTCAAGGGTCTCGTCATTTTATTGGCAAAGTTTGTATCAATCAACACCACAAAATCCATTGCCATCGGCCGTTCCTTTAGCATCTACTCTTGCAGCAACCACCTTGGACGCCGAGTCATCGCCGGCCGCTGTCACTTCCTTAAAGTGGTCATTGGAGGGATCAATATTCCTCATGAAAGACGCTGCGAAGCTCATTCTAATGGTGAATTTCAGTAATTTCAATTTCAATTTATAGTTTGTTTGCTTTCTAAAGAAAGATAAGATTTTAAATTTTTTGAATTCGGGGGTTTCTCTATGTTTGGAAGGAAAGATTTCTATTCTCTTCTATTCTCTTTTGTTCTATTTTGTCAATTTTTATCATGCAAGAAAAAGAAAATCAAAAGAATCTAGTGAGGTTGTGATTGGAACTATGAATTCGGTGGTTTTTCTTTGATGGTTTTTAAGAAAATCACAAGAATCTAGTGTGGTTGTGATTGGAACTATGACTTTGGTGGTTTTTCTTTTGATGATGTTTATATTCAGTGGTTTCTCTTTCACATCAGCCAACGTTGTGTTCATTGGTGAGTTTTCCCTTCCTCCAATTTTGTTGTTTTGTATTTTGTTTGGTTGCTGAGAAGTGACAAGGGAAATTGGTCTCTTGTGAGTTTGAAAGTTATAAATTCTGTTTATTTATAAGCTGATTTTGACGTCTAAATTTCATTTGTTTGCTTTATTTTCTTGGAGAGAAAAATTTACTGGAAATGCAAGGTTTTACTAGACTAGTTTAGGTGGAAACTTAGAAAAGGTGAAAGTTTTTTAATTTGAACTATCTGAAGAAGCTATTAATTGCGAACAATGAGACTAGTGGGGAATTTATGGTGATAATATTTTTTTGCATATGGGGTTTTTGGTGGTTCTGAACCACTTCGAGAGGAAAAGAATCAAAAACAAAAGGAAAAGCAAAAAAAAAAAAAAAAAAGGAAAAAAAAAGCTTAGAAACAAAAACAAACAAGGAAAAAATTGGTTATTTTGTTGGGTATTTAAGGTGTTTAGTTGCACTTATAAGGGTTTTAAAAATAGTTTTTCATTAAAAATTTTAGGTCAACTGATTATAATATACAATAAGAGTATTTATGTCTTTTTAGTCTCAAAAAGGCCTCTAAGTACTAAAAAAAGACTTTCTAAAAGATTAAGGTACCAATATAAATATTTCAAAATATAAGGTACTAAACTCATATTTTGCTATAACATAAGCTACTATCTTTAAATTTTCCCTTTTTAAAAACATCACTTTTTTAGCCTGAACTCGTGTTTTATAATATAAAATTTCTAAATTTTCTTTTATCAATAAACCCCACATTATTTTGTCAAAATTATAAAAGAAAATCAATACAAACAAGAGCCAAAAATGAATATATTCACATATATAATTTCTAAGATAAGTTTTGTTTAACCATTTAATTTGATTTTTTATTATAATTTTACGAAATTAATTTGAGATTCATTCAAAAAAAAAAAGGTAATAAGAAAATTTCATATTAAAAAATACATGCTCAAAATACCAAAATAATATTTTTGAAAACTACATAATACTATTTTAATAATTTCTAAATCGCAAGATACCAATATAATATTAGAGAATTTTCAAAAAAAACTTTTTTTAATATTTATTTTTTATAAATATTGTATACGTTTATTTATAGTATAACTTAAACATATTTGAATGTTAAAACTTTTTCTAAATATAACATGAACAAACACAGTTTTTAAAACGGTAGCATAACATGTAATTTACACGTACCAAGATGAAAATAACCCATCTAAAATTCATAGGAAACATTTGTTTGGTGATGCATGAGATTATATATCAGCAACATCTCTTGATAACGTTATATGTGATGGCATTCATAGGTTGTGAACTAATATTACATTGTAAGATCCAACAAGACCTGTCAAAAACCCAAAACAGTTACCTGTTGGAAGATAGACAAAACCCCTGCCCAAACTTATCCTTTCCCCATCAGAAGTTAATCAAGTTGGATTTACATGGAAGGCAAATAGTAAAGGGGAAATGGTGTGGTCTTCTTGTTCAGTTTTCAAACTGGTACTGAATGATCCTCAGAAGCAGAGAACTCTGTACTGGGAAAGTTGGTCTTTGAACCAAGAGACTGCAGCGACTTCACGACTTCAAACATCGACGGTCTCTTCTCCGGCATCACAGAAGTGCAACGAAGAGCGAGCTCAAGAGCTCCTAGCATCTCTTGCTGTGAAGAACTTGATACATTGGGATCAAGCACCTGAAAAACTCCATTTGTGATGTTGACTTTCCTCCTCACCCACTTCACAATGTCAAGGGAGTCAGCGGATTCAGATTGCTCAGCTGGCCTGCCTGTGACTAGCTCCAGCAACACAACACCAAAGCTGTACACATCCATTTGTTCAGTTGGTTTTTTAGTGTATCCATATTCTGCAATTAAACAACAAAAGTGAGAACTAGTCATTGAACTTTTCACCGTCAATTTTGGTTAATTTCCAGTCTGGCTCTCCACGAGAGTTTCTAATCAAAGCCACAAAGTGTGACTTCTCAAAAAGGCCTTCTAAGTAGATTTTGAAACTTGTAACAGGGCTTCAATAAGATTTTATAAGCATCATTCCAACATTTTTGTTGATGATTAGAAATTTTAAATATCATTGTTTTCGAATCAAGCTCTTCCAAAAATTTTTGGTGAAGTCAAAGCTTTTACTCCTCTTCTTCTACTTGCTAAAAGTGCAAGCAAAAGTAATGCCAAAAAAGCTCAATAGCCTTTCTTAGAGAAAGCTACTAAAGCTAGTTGAGAGATTTAAAAGACAGAGTTAAATATATGAATAAGAATCGTATGACATGCACTTTTGGTTAGATGTCTGTAGTTCAAAATATGCAATCATAGTATATTAGTTTACAGAACCATACATCAAAAAACAGTTTTAGATATATGAGTAAAACTACAATAGAGACTGTATTATGACTAAATATGGCAGCAAGAGACTATTAATATAGAATTTCACAAGTTTCTTACCTGGTGCATTGTAACAGGAGAAAGGAGATTCAGATATTATTGTTGACTGGAATGCAGCTTCTCCCACGATCCGATCAAGAGCAAAATCTGTCAGCTTTGGCACAAAATCCTCATCCAGAAGGATATTTCTGGATTTGACATTTCTGTGGAGTAAATGAGGGACATAATCCTTGTGAAGATAAGCTAGTCCTTGAGCAAGCCCAATTGCAATTTTCATTCTGACGCCCCACTCCATCCGAAAATCCTCTCTGCTAATCAAGTCTCCCAAACTCCCATTCTGTTGGAACTCGTAAATCAAAAAGATTGAATCCTCAGAATGGCAAAACCCCAGAACTTTAACAATGTTCTTATGCCTGATCTTGGCCAAGGTCTTGATCTCGGCCTTCAAAGCTCTCGAGGACCGGGTTTCAAAGTTAACAAGCTTCTTCACAGCAACATGTTCACCACTAGGCAAACTTAGAACATAAACTCTACCGAAAACTCCACCGTTTCCCACCGCACTCTTATCATCCATTCCCATAACCAAATCATGCTCGGTGACCCTCAGAGGATAGAAGAAAACCGAACGCCATACACCAACTTGGGATCTCCGTTTGTGCGAACGTTGGTACACAATAAACCCAGCAACAACAATCATAGTTCCAACAGCAAAAGCCAAAGAGATCAGAGCACATGTCAAAGTTGTAAGCCCGGCATCACGGTGTCTTGGCTCTTCCTCGTCAGAACACGAATTGGGCAATCCCGGGCCACAGAGTTCGGGATTCCCTTGAAGAAAGGAAGCCGGGAGGCCTGAAATCAACGAGTAGGGAACCTTTCCAGATAGCCGATTGAAGGACACATTGAACAAGGCAAGCTTCAAGTTCTGAAGCCCTTGAGGGATTGGACCGGTGAGATTATTATGCGAAAGATCGAGATAAGTCAACACCGGTAAGTCGGCTAGAGAAGGCGGAATGTGACCAGTAAGACTATTGTCTGCCAAAGACAATGACACAAGCTTCCTGCATTTTTTCAGCTCAGGGATTTCGCCAGAAAGGGAATTGTGGGAAAGATTTATTATGCTCATAACAGGAGAATCACAGAAATTCGGAGGGATTTTACCATAGAAACCATTAAGAGAGGCAGAGAATCTATACAAGCTCTTGACATGTCCAAGACCCTGAGGAATCATGCCTGTAAAGCTGTTGTTATCTATCTGAACTTGCTCAAGTTGAGCAGAAGTTGCTATGGACTCGGGTATTCGACCAGAAAAAAGATTGTTTTCAGCTCTAATAAGCTTAAGTTTAGGCAATGACCATAACCCATTTGGGAAATCACCAGAAAGCAAGTTGTTCTGAACTTGAAACCTCTCAAGATTCAAGCACTCATTAATTGAGCTAGGAATTGAACCACTAAAGAGATTTGTGTGAAGACTAAGGTTTATAACACCCTTTTTACTACTACATATATCATCAGGGAAAGAACCCAAAAGCTTGTTCTCTGAGACATCAAAAGACACCAAGTTCTTGAGAGAAGAACCTAGTGTCTTGGGGACCTTTCCAGTTAGATTATTCTGTGAAAGGTCCAAAATGGTCAAGCTTTTTAAACCCACAAGGGAATCAGGAATCTGACCATGAAAACTACAACTTTGCAACAAAAGCTGCTCAAGCCTCTCAAGCTTCCCCACATCACTGGGAATCTCACTCACCAAGTAAGGATTTTGAGACAAGTCAAGAACAACAAGCTCAGTCAAGTTCCCCAAAGCAGAAGAAGGCACATTACCTGAGAGCAAATTGTTGCCCAAGTTTACAACTTTGAGCTCCTTCAAAAGCCCAATGCTTTCTGGGATTTTCCCCTCCAAATGATTCTTGCCCAAATCAAGCACTTTTAGTGAACCAAACTGAGAAATCTGATCTGGGATTGTGCCCCAGATGAGATTGTTGCTGAGATTTAAACTCTCCAAAGAGCTACACTCAGAGAGATGCAGAGGAATGGGCTGGTGAAAAAGGTTGTCAGCGAGGTTTAAGTATGAAAGATTCGCAAGTTTGCAGACTGAGGAAGAGATTTCACCGGAAAGGTTTAGGCTTTGGAGGTTTATGGAAGTTACAAAAGGTGGAGAAGTTGGTGTGCAAGTGATTCCTGTCCAGTTGCAGTAATGAGTTTGTGAGGTGTTGGACCAAGTGGAGAGAGAGTTCTTTGAGTCTTCAATGGAGCTCTTGAATGTGAGTAGAATTTCTAGCTCAGATGATGAAGATGAGCTGCGGATGAAGAATAATGTGAAGATTGTTAGAGAAAAAAGTAAAAGGTGTTTACAGGATTTAGCCATTGGTGAAGAGAGAGAGAGAGAGAGAGAGAGAGAGTTTGGTTTAGCTCTCCTGCAAATGTTTTTGTGTGCTATTATATATCCCTGCGAAGTAAGAGAGAGAGAGAGAGAGACAGAAATGGATTACAGGAAAAGTTATGGATTGGAGGGTAAGTGAGCAAAGTTGCAACAAAAGGCAATCATAACTTTTTGAGTAGTATGATCAAACTTTGTTCAAAAAAATACACAGCTTTAGTTCATCAAAGTCTAAATTTTACATGAATAGTCATGTGGAAAAGAATTATAATATATAAGTTGTAAGGTTTCTTACACCAAGGAGGAAACTTTTTTTAGTCCAAAAGATTCTGTAGTTTGTAGTAGATATATATTTTGAATTTTTTTGGCACGCTGACACAGAGTCCAAGACTTGAAAAATACTTAAAATAATCAAGGTTCTTTTGTTGTTTTGTTCTTAAATCAATTGTGTGTGAAAGAAGTTTTTTGAAGATTTTAGTTCTATGCGCATTTCAAAACAGAAAAATAAAAGTAACGTTTTATTTAACTTATCGGGAGAATTCCTTGGGAAAAAAAAAAAAAAAGGGATAATAACTACGTGAGAATATGTTCTAATTTTTTATTTTTCAATCTAAACATATTTAGTTGTACTTGTTTTGTTTTGGATTTCTTTGCTGATGTATTATTATAAGATCAGAAGAATCCTAAGAAAAATTTATTAAAATACATAAAGAAGGCAGGATTTGACTTCTCGTGTCTGGCGAAATTGACCTTTAACCTAAGAGACATAAACCTTAATCAAAGGGAAAAATACAGTAGACTGGATATATATATATATATATATATATATATTTATGCATGCATAATCTGTTTTCCTTCTATATGTCAACTGAAATCTGTGCAATAGTTGCAGGTATAATTTAACCTTCAAAACATTTTAGATTTTAAGTTTGAATCCCTTATCTGATTAAAAAATGGTAAAAAAATTGATGATCAAATGTTTTGTTACACCCCTTGTTATTTTGAGTTCAGAATTTTGTGGTGATTAAGAAATAATTTCGTTCCTTATAATTGTAATAATTATCAAGATAATCATAGATGGAGCCATCTACAGACTAGAGTGGATTCTGATGCTGAGTGTTTTAAATTCGTTCTGGTGATGGGGTGTTTTCTTTTATATTTTGATTTTTTTTTACGAAAATAGTGAGAGAGAAAGAGAGGGTAGAGGAGGGTAGAGGGCCGGATGTTGCTGATTTTTTTTGGCTAATTTTTACTTTTTTAAGAGTAATTTTTAATTTTTTTATCTTTTTTGTGTTTTAGTTTTAATTTTTGAAAAACATATTAGGTATTTTATTAAAATACCTTTAATAAAGTATTCAAAAACTTTTTCTCCATCAAAAATTAAACAGTGAAGATCAGATTGCACTTTTTTTTAATTGTTAGATCCAGATAAATAAAAAAATTGAGACCAAATTGTATTTTTTAAAAAAGGTTAAGGATCACTGGAGTTATTTACTCTTTTTTTAATTATGTATATAATATTTTATAAAACTTATGTTTTTCTTTTTAAAATTGTATTTTATTTCTTCAAAATTTTACAATTTTTTATTTACTTTACCTTATTAATTCTGTTGCATCTTATTTTTCTAATTAATTTTTTCAGCTTCATGATAAACATTATTACCAATTTTTATTTCATGTGTACGTGTCACATAAAGTAGAAAGCAATTCAAATTGTTTTATCACACGAGAATTCTTGAATAAATCAACATCACATCTTCCTGTTTAGTCACTTTGGGGCGGGCAAACCGCTAATTAAGGCAGTGTCGCGAATCTTCTGCCCCTTTGGAGCATAGTGCTTGGACTCACCTTTGAATGAGTGGCGTATACGATGAGAAAAACTTTGCATAAAGTAAAATAGATAATTTGATTATCCTTTCATAGGGTATTTAAAAAGTTATTTCAACTGTGTTAGGCGGTCCTAGACTTTCGTTTACTATATTCTTTATTAAATTTACGTATCTTTTTTAATATGATTTTTATGTGGTTTAATAATTTAACAAATTAAAGCGCTAGAGTATCTTTCCCTATTGAACCACCTAAATAAATAACCACACTAAAATTACTATTCCCATGTTAGCTTAATTAATGTAATTGAACTTTCTATTTTTAAAGTGGTTCTGTAGATCAGAAAGTTTAGAATATTTGAGAAGTATAGTTAGAACTGAAACTTTTAAATTGAAAAATATAAGATATAAAAGTTTTATATTATAACTTATTTTTCTGATTATTATAGCATGTGCGAGCTTTACACTGTATTAATCAAAAAGTTTAGTTAGAACTAATTTTGTAAAACACCTGTTAAATTCAAATCCTATAATAGAAGCAATACATGAGACTACTACTAGAGTATCAACTTAATAATCATTAGCTCTCGGTGAAAATTGAGACAAATAGTTACAATTCAGCACAAACATTTTCTCAGCATGTATGTCCCCTATCTTAATAAAGCTTAAAAAATAGTTATGACTGGTAATCTCCTTTCAGATTTGGAAAGATAAAATATAAAATTAATCCAACCACTGGTCACATTTCTCTTTGATCAAACTTCTCTGTATCCCCTTTCAGCAAAAAATAAAAATAAAAATAAAGTTCTCTGATTTCCCGTATGCAATTTGACCTTTCATATATGCTCTACAATGGAACTGGCCTACGGATTTAGTCTAGTTTACCACACAACATAAATAATTACAATCACAGAGAATTCTTTTATTCTAAAAGATACCCACGAATATTGGACTGGAGGGTTGAACCAGACTCCAGAGGTGTCCAGAATTTCCTAGGATCTAATTGACATGTTACCCACTTCAAGCTCTGGGCTGAAGAGTAGCAGTAAAGGTGCCAAAAAAGTAAAAAAGGTAAATGGCTGGCTGATAAACAATTTAAACCGAAAATAAAATAAATAAATAAATAAGGGGGAGAGAGGGAGAGAGAGATAGAGACAGATAAAAGTCAGACACAGAAAGAAGAGTTAAATAGAAAGACAAACTTTACCATAGCTTGGACTCTTGGACCGAGAGAGAGATAGAGGGAGAGAGAGAGTTGACAATAGTGGCGTAAGGAGAGAAAACAAAGACAAAAGTCCACCTCTGGCACGTGACTTGAGGTACGTGCATGGGCCAACGTGTGAAGGTAATTCACTATACAATAAAACAAACCGTACGCAGCAGCTTACACACTACTGTGGTACCCAATGCCATATGCAACGGCTAGATCTACATCTCCAGCCACAGCTACAAACACTCTTTCTAACAAAATTTCTGACAATCAAAATATACGCTGACAAAAACTTACCCTTTTTTTTATTTTGAGAGATTTTTATAATGTTATCTCCAAAAAAATATATTACTATATATATAATAAGAATGTATATAATTTTTTATTTTCTATTTTTTGTACACTACAGATATAAGATCCTAAACTTTTTTTAAGGGAAAACTTTGTAATTAAGCATAAAAATTACCTTATAATTATATGTATCGGTTTTTGTTAGTTTTGTGTGTTTATTATTATTTTTTTTAATTTGATTTTGACTGAAGCTTACCACCCATAGAAAGCTCATTTTCTATATATATGCCAATTTGTTTTCCCACTCAAACACCCTCATAATTTTGAAGTTGATTAATTTATATCTCTCAAACTTTAATTTGCCGTATGTCACCCACCACAAATTGTTGTGATATATAGTAAATAACATGTAAGTCAAGACAAAGTTTTAAGGCTTAGAAATTAAATATGTGAAAAATATAAAATTGAGACAAGAGATTTCAAAAAGTTTGATGGTAAATATTGGCATGGTTTCTTTTTTCTATTTTATAGATTGTTAAAGAAGAAAGCAGAAGCCTTTTCAGATTTTTTTCAAGAATGACATTATATACATGCAATGATAATTCCTTCATTTTAGTGCAGGTTTTTATATCAAGATCATAATGTCATGCTTGTTCATGATAGGATTTGATAAAAGACAACAAAGAAAACTTTTTTTTTTTCAATTCAGTGAAAATAAAGTTGCAGATAACTTGGAGTACTCCAACTTTGCCAGCTTGTGTACATCAAGAGCCAATCAAAATCACCACTTATTGATCATCATGATCTTTATTTTATTCCTCACATCTAATACATATACTTGGCTTCTTGTAGCGTGGCAAAGTGTCAAGAGAGAGAAAGAGAGAGAGTCTAATAATTTGGTGAGCAACCATGCAATATGATTCATAATGATGGGGTTTTGTTTCCTTTCAACTTCATTTACCAAAATCCCTTGCAAAGTTCAAAGAAGTTGGTGAAACGTCTCTAGAGAAATGTTAAACCCAACAGTTTCCCTTTGTAAAGAGCATGTGGAGCAATGTTAAACCCACCAGTTTCCCTTTGTAAAGAGCATGTGAAGACGTACTGCCGTTCAATGAATTTCCCATCACGTTCCTATACATGCTAAGCAAAAAGGTTTTAAAGGCTAGTCAGCCAGCTGACCAATAGGGGAGTGCTGTCATGCACTGCCACCAATAAGATTTTTAACCGCCCGACCAACATGTGTTTGGCTGTGTTTAACAAATAATATAAAACTCTTACATGTTTTAATAAAAAGATAAAAAATTATAACAACGTAAATCTTTCATACGCTTCATTGTTTTCATCAAAATCAATTTCAACTATTAGTTTTAACTACACTTTTTAAATATCCTATAAATATATGTCACAATAAAAACAAACACCATTTTAACTTACATTTTTAATAAAATGCTTACAAATCACTCGTGTTAAGTATTACAATTAATAAAGAGTAATTTTCATGTATAAATCTAGTCTTATGATTTGTGACTTGTTCTTTAGTGTGGTGTTAAATATTGCTAGCTCCATTTAAGATTACTCGCTAAATTGATAAATTATTCTTAGAAAAATGCTTAATGCCATTATTAGTGTTAATTAGCACGACAAACAAAATATAGACTATTTGTAAGCTCTATATTGTACTACTTGTCTTTTCATTAGTTATGGTGTTCAACATCATCGGTATCTTTTAGGCTTAACTTTCGTTTGAAACTCTAGCTATAACTAACATTTTAAGTTTAAAAAAATAACATGTGAGAGTTTTACACTATTAACAACTTTTTATTTTTTACTACAACCATTGAGAGTTTTATATTGTTCACGATTATAACTAATGGGTTAAAACTGAAGTTTTAAACGCCCAATTAGCATTGTTGATTTTCTTTCAATACACGCTTCGAGCAGTACAAACTGTTTAATTTAAATATTCTGAGTAATGTAATCCAATAACCCTTGTGAGATCCTACGGTGAGGAAAACCCACCTTAGAATCTCAAACAAAAAAAAAAACAAAAAACAAAAAACTCAAAGTGAAGCTCCTTTAATTTCCTCTTTCAAAGTTAACTCCCTGATAAATGGTTTTGACTTTTCTCTAAATGGAACAAGTGTAAGATGAAGGACAAACCACTACTGTTAGTGAGGGTGTTAGACTTGCTTTCAGGGAAAGGAAGAACCCACCTTAGTAGATCTTTATATCTAACGGACTTCTAATAAACGGACGTTGTCAATCTTCTGTTTTTATCCTAGAATACCACCTCGGTGAATAGAAAAACACAAATAGTATTGAGTACTTTCTTTTATGAAACAATTTCTGTACTTTTTACCTGGATTATGTACATAATTTACAAGAATTATTTCGTCAAACTAACGTTAAGGGTAATTTGATGCCGTGACAGTGAAAAAACCATGTCGTAGTTTAATTCAAGGAAGCAAAAAAAAAGATAGAATTATTTACCGGTGTATGAAAAAAATACATTACCGATGTGATCCGATAATAAACAACTTTTAAGTATCATCAAATTTATTTAATTTGTCATAATTTTTTTAATCTGATATTTTTTTCTACACAAATCTGATATGTTCTTGTTAGCTTATTAATACAATTTAAAAACTGAAGCTATTAGGAAGTTGACCAATAACAATGGCCAATAGAGTTGTTTATGCTGCCTGCAAAATTCTCCTCAAAAGAATTAGGGCAAATATAGAAGGTATTAGCTGCAAAATCCTCTTTCAATTACTTCCTAATAAGGACAACTCACAGGTACACAACACTATTGACTTTCATTATATCCAAAATCAAATAAAGGATAGTATCAGAAATTGTTTCTAATTTTCTGAGGAATTAAGCGGAAAGTAAATTTTGAAAGGTTAAATTAAGCTAAAATTGTATGTAACTTAAGAGCATACAAATTTAATAGAATTTAAAAAAAAATGTAGAAAATGTTTGAATTGTCGGTTTAAACTGCTAGTTCGAATTGAAACTAGTATAGTACTTTTGGTTTTGTGATAACATAAATATTGTACCAAAACCTATTCAAACCGAAAACTTTATAGTCCGAACTACTCCATTACAAAAGGAAAAACGAAAGAGGAAATAAGAAAATGTAGAGGAAAGAAGACAATGAGAGTAATTCATGATTTTTGTAACAACAATCATGCTTCTAAAATAAGTTTTCACTACTTAAAGCAAACCATGAAAAGACTAGACCCCAAAAATATCATCACAAAGATGTTATGTTGCACTTTGTGCATTGGAATCCATTTTGCGACACCACTTTGCAGATCTTCTCCCACTTTTACCTAACAGAGAAAAAAACTTTTTTTTTTTCTACACTAGAAACGAAGTGGTTAACAGGGAAAGAAAAGGCACTTTTTTTAGCTTTACTGGGGAAGGGGTAAAGAAATGAATTTAAGTAGAAAAACAGGCACAGGAGTTTCCATAAAGACAAGAATGTGAGACTTTCAAGAATAGGTTATGAAAACCAGCAAACCGTACTAGTGAAAGGGCCATGTTATTCTAAAGTTTTCCCTTAAAAAAAATGGTCAATATGCCATGATAGAAGCCATAAGGTGATCCAAAAAGTTATCGCTTAGCTAATTTCATGTCCCAGCTTGTTCCTTAGAAAATCATTCCCTCACAAAAAGTCAACAATATGGACTTAAAATACAACTACTTTGTTTTTTAGTTTGAGAAAATTGAAAATTTATTCCTACTTTTAAAGTCTAGTTACTTACCAATGTCACTATCATCTATAAATTAGAGTACTATTTTTTAAAAAATAAAAATTTATTTGAATACCAATCCTCGAATTCACCCAAATTTTATAATCATACCCAAAATAACATAAAATATTTTGCAGCATTATTTACCAAAAAAAACTAAAATATAATGCGGCATCGAACACGCAAATATTCTCTTGTACTTTTTTTTTTAATTTCTTTGAAAGCAACAAGTCAACCTTTTCTTCTCTTCATCGATAATGCTGTTCAAACCCTTCTTGCTGCGATTTCCAAGGAATTATTCCTCCAAGTGGTACCAAACAATGCCCTATACTAGTACATGTTTTACTCCACAAGTCACGAGCTAAAGTAATCTCATTTATACGCTTGTGACTCATAGCTAAGAATGTCAACCAAGAAAAAAAAAATCACTATTCTTAACAAGGGTCTAGTGTGATATCACAAATAAATAATCATGTCTACCAAAAATTTTAAATTAATTTTAGACTCATTTTTGTTTCCTAATTTTCAAAAAGTTCTGTAAAAGAAAATATATTCCTACTTGGAAGAGTCAACTCTAAAAAACCAAATAGAAGAGAAGTCATGGGGCATCCAAGGACATGAGAGAGAGAGAGAGAGAGAGAGAGAGAGAGAGAGGGGGTTCCCTAGAAAATAGAGTCCCCAAGTCCCAACAAAAGAAAAAGAAAACTGCCCTTTTTGTCTTTTGGTGAGAAAAACCAGGCATGGGGGGGAGTGAGTGGAAAGTTGATATTTTTTTATCAAAATCTCACTTATTGGATTGAAGAAAGCTGTGGGGGAAACAAATGATACACTCCATACTACCAATCTTTTCTTCACCAACATTGCTTTCAGCAAACGGTGCGGGTTGTGGGGACGCCTGTTTATTCATTTTGCTTGCCATGTTTCATATGAATTTCTCTATATATGACCCTTTTTTACTACCAAGATTTGTTTGGTTATGGGGACACAACCATTCTCAATCTCCCCCTCGACGCTTCCCCTTATTCGGGTTATGGACACTATTATTCACCTTATCAATGGCAAGCCCATCTATCTCAGGCCTTAACAGGGTCTTCACAATGATAAGACGTTTGGCGTTAAGATCATCTCTCGTTAAGGCGGAAATATGACCTAAAAATCGAGTATCATTTTGCTATTGAATGTATAAACTAAATAGGGTATAAATGAAAAGTAACATGTTACTTGATACTACTGTATTCTTTTTATTTTAAAAAATAAAAAGAAAAAACAATCTGAAAGTAGTTAGTATATAGTGACAAAAAAACTTGTCAGTGTTAGTCAAAGTCAGATGTAGGAAAACATGACATATAATAAGCTGTCGTGATAATTAGTGTTTAACTTTTTGTTTGATGATACAGAACTAGACTTTAGGTTAAAGTCATTAAATATCTTATTAAATTGGTGGTTGTTGATCAATGATAGAGAAAGGGAGGGAAAAAGAAAAGAAGAGTGAGAGTAAAATCTATGGTTTCCCAAGTTCGTTGTTCACTTGAGGTAGCAAGAATTCCATAAAAATTTTGGTGTTACAAGTATAGCTTAGCCGCTAATTCCATGAACCAAAGTCTATTTATCAAAACAAAATTTGCAGAAGTATAAGGTATGCACGTGTAAGAAAGCAAGACGAATAAGAACAAAGATATTTCTCCAACCTATCAGTAGTTGTTTGTTTTTTAGCTTTTAGATTTACAGAAAAAGATAATTTTGATTTGATCTAATAGTTAAAAAATGTGCACTACTGTTAGGAATACCTACCGCATAAGAACCTCGAGAACAAATGTTTCGATGCGGGTCACGAGAGCAGTATTAAATCGAGAAAAGTTTGAATACTAAATATGACCTTAAAATAACAAAAGTCAAGGTCTGCAAGTGAGACAATGAAGGATAAGCTTCATCGTCGAGAAGGAAACAACCTACACAACCATTATAAAAGCATTTTCAAATTCAAGAGTTAACATGAGATAGTTTGGCAGCGACAGTGAGCATTGTATCTAATTTCTTGTGTTTGTATCCTAAACTGATCCGTCTAACGCCATAGCATAAAGCAACATAGAAGATCAAAAAATAAGCTCCTATAATTAATAAATTATACAGTAAAGACAAATCATTATAAACACATATATAACTGTCATCATTATATTACACTAAATTATATTATACACTAAAATCTAACTCATAGGGACAAACATCATAAAAACATATATATGTTTATATAGTTATCATTGTATTATATGATTATTATTATTATTATATTATATTATATTAAAAAGAGAGCTATACAAAAGCAGGCATCGTGCATGGGTGGACTTATTTATTGCAGGGTAAAAAGAAATTCACCGAAAGAAAGTGAAATAAGAGCCGGGACTCTAGCCTTCTATATTGAATATATTGTGTTGATCTAAAGGAGACAGAGCAAAGATTAAGAGGGACATATACTCCATAGAATATAAGAAGTGCTAAGATATAAAGAAAACCTATGGCGACCAATTATTACCAAAGAAAAAAGAAAAAAAAAAGTCTATGGCAAATTAATCTACTCATAAGCATCAAAACAATGTTGAAAGAAACAACAAAGATGTATATCTCGAGGACGGGTAATTTTTTTTTATTCTTTGAGAGACTTTGAAAAAGATCAGAAACTTGTTTTCTTTTTTTTTCTTTTTTTTTTCATTTTTCTTGTTTTTTCTTTTTTATCCTTTCCATTTTCTCTGTTAACCAAAATGTTTCTAGGATTCATGTTAAAGGTTGCACAAGGCGAAGGGAGAGCAAAATAGATTATGAACAATACTGCATGGCGTGGTTGGTAAAAATTTCACTTTTATTAACTTCATCATTTACGTGACAAAATGAGATTAATTTGTACAATAGAAAAACAATAAAGGTAAATATCGAAGCTTCAAAAGTGGTAGCGAGCTTAATTTATGCAAAGAGTATTCTGCTTGGCCTATAAAAGACCCATCTCTATTCATGTTGGACTTTTAACTTTTAGCATTCAACATTAGCCAGTTTCGGAAAACCTCAAAAAATGCAAAGCAAAATTTTAGCCCACTTCTCTAATCGAGCAAAACACATTTACATGGCCATTCTTAAATCCCAAGCAGTAATTTACAAGTACAACCCTAACAAATCATCCAACTATTACCACATGCTTTAAAAATGGATAACATGAATGCCACAGTCACTTTCCACGAACAACAATAATAGACATTCATGATAATGACACTGCATCAACTAACCAGTTGCAAATTATCTAAGGAGAAATTATACAAAATGTCAGATTTTATGAAACTAATAATAAACTATGTCACCAATTTTAAAAATGTGTAGAAAATAGCAAATTGATAGGAGATTAATTTTTTTAATATATCAAAAACCTAAAATACCCTCACTATAAAATCTGATATTTTTCTCTTTTTTTCCTTTTCTTCTTTCTCTTGACGCATTTTTCTCCTTCTCTCTCCCCGTATCCCCTTTCTCTCTCTTCCATGGTTCAACATCGACTTCATCGCATAAGGTTAAGTTTTCCCGTTCATCCTCTTCTGGTCGTGACGGGCTAGAGCTCATCACAAGCTTATGGTTTCTTCACGGTGATTGAGATGCCATGGATGTCTTCGCGAGCTTGTTTTCTACAGCAATTAAGGATCTCTGACCAAGGCGGCGACTTGAAGAGGAGAACCGGTGGCGATCTCGTCTTCCATGATGATGACAACATTCAGGATCTCTCTTCGACAATGATCAGAGAACTCACAATGACACGACAGCGGACCTAATCTAATGCGATGGAGAGAGAGAAATAACAACGACAAAAGGAGTGTTTTTGGCGGTAGAGGAGCTTAACGCCGCTGAGGTTTTATAGATCAGCTTCTGGTGAGTCAATCTGTGCTGGTGGTGTCATTGAACGGTCATGGTGAAGGACTGTGGTGGTGGCCAACTGTGGTGTTTTTATAGATCCTTTCTTTTTTTCTTTTTTACATTTTTGGTTTTCTTTTGAAATGGTGATGTTTTCAACTTTCTGATTGTTTTTTTATTTGTGTTGTGTTTTTTAGTTTCTTTTTTTTTTTTTTTCTTTTTGTAGCTTTTTGGTGTTATTTTCCCACTGCCGGCACACGATGTGATGGTCAGTGGCGAAACAACATATATCCTTATTTTTTCTATTTTTGTTTTTCTTTTGTAATAATGACGTTCTCGGTATTTTTTTGTTGATTTATGTTGTGTTTTTTTTTTCTCTCTCTTTTTCTTTTTCTTGGTTATTTATCGGTCGTCAACAATATCATTGGTGTAAGTGATGTCCATTGACATAGTCGGTAAAATTTAATATTTATATGAAAATATTGTTTTTGCACAGTAATACACTATTACTAAGTTAATAATGTATTCTTGTTTGTCGACAATCCGATGAAGTCACTGGTGAATTTTTGCATTTTCAATCTGTTATTATGTGACTCAAAATCCTTTGGTAGAAAGGCAACGCCGCAGCGCTTGAAAGCAATGCAGCGGCGCTACAATTCGGGGAACTAGCGTCGCGGCACTACAATTTGGTGCACAAGCATCGTGGCACTTCGATTCGGTCTGAACATAAATTCTATGTTTTTTTTACGTGTTTTTGGGTTATTTTGGGCTAGGATTTGAGTCCCCATACATATATATATATATGTCATATTCTCCATAGTTTACAGTAGCCATAAAATATCATAGAGATCATAGTGTTGAGAGTGATACAGAGAATTCAGTCTTGATTGAGTGAGTAAAAAAAATTATTTGAGCACTCTAAATACCGTTGTAATTTCTGTTTTGTGATTAGTAGATTACTTCTCCTTTGCTCGTGGGTTTTTCACCCTTTATTAGGGTTTTTTCACGTAAAATCTTGTATGTAATTTTCTCTCTATTTTTTGTTGCTTATTGATTTTATTTCTAACAAGTTGTATCAGAGCATTGGCTTTGATTTGTAATGGTAACCATGAAATTCAATATTTTGCTGTTGGATCATACAACGAGATTTTCTTTATGGCAAGTGAAGATGCAGGTTGTTCTGGTGTAGATGGACCTTGATGATGCACTATTAGGTTTCGATAAGATGCCCTCATCATGGACAAAAGAGGAAAAAAAGCGTAAGGACCGAAACACTCTATCCCAAATACACCTTCATTTGTCAAATCAAATTTTGCAAGATGTACTAAAGGAGAAGATTGTTGTTGCTTTATGGCTCAAGTTGGAGAAATTATGCATGACCAAGAGTCTGACTAGCAAAATTCATCTAAAGCAGCGTCTATACTCTCATAGAATGTCTGAAGATGCGTCTTTGGAGGATCACTTAACTGTGTTTAAGGAGATTGTGTTTCATTTGGAGGCCATGGAAGTTAAGTATGATGAAGAAGACCTTGGGTTAATTTTATTATGTTCATTGCCTTCATTGTATGCCACATTTAGGGATACTATCTTGTATAGTCGAGACACTCTTACCCTAGATGAGGTTTATAAGGCTTTGTTTTCTAAAAAAAAGATGAAACAGTTAGTGACTGGATCCGAAACACAAGGAGAGGGTCTAGTTATTAGAGGTAGAACCCAAGAGAGAAGTACTGGGACTGAGAATAGAGGTAGGTCTAAATCCAGAAATAAGGAAAAGTTCTATAACTATTGCAAGAAAAAAGGGCACATTAAAACTGAATGTTATAAGCTATAGAATAAAAACAAGAGGGCTGATAATTGTAAGGGGAAGAAACCGGACGCCGATGAAGCTAGTGTCATTAAAGAAGTTTTTGATGGTGAAATTTGGGTAATTTTTTATGGTGATTCCAAACCCTGTGAGGATTGGGTTCTTGATTCTGCATGTACGTTTCATATGTGTCCCAACCGGGACTAGTTTTCAACATATGGACAGTTCCTAAGGGCTCTGTTTTGATGGGAAACAATGCCCTATGCAAGGTTGCTGGTATTGGTACTATTGGAATTAAGATGCATGATGGTGTAGTGAAGACACTAGGTGATGTAAGGCATGTCCCCGATCTTAAGAGGAATTTAATTTCCTAAAGTACTCTTGATGCTAAAGGGTAAGTACATCGATGAAGGTGGAGTTTTGAAAGTCAGGAAAGGCACTCTTGTGATGATGAAAGGGTAGAAGAAGACTAGTGGTTTGTATGTTCTACAGGGTACTACAGTTGTTGGTGATACAAAAGTTTTTACATCCACTATGTCTGATAGTTATCTCACTAAGTTATGGCATATGCGACTAGGGCATATGAGTGAGCTTGGGATGGCAAAGTTAAGTAAGCGAGGACTTCTTAATGGACAGTGCACATGCAAGATGAAGTTCTGTGAATACTGTGTGTTTGGAAAACAGAAGAAAGTTTGATTTGGCAAAGGCATTCACAACACAAAAGATATTTTAGAGTATGTTCATTTTGACCTTTGGGGACCGTCTCCTGTTCCTTCTCATGGTGGAACTAGCTATATGCTTACGATTATAGATGACTTTTTCAGAAGGGTATGGACATTCTTTTTGAAGCAAAAGAATGATGTTTTTGCTACTTTCAAATATTGGAAGACCATGGTAGCAAAGCAGACCGATAAGCCAGTTAAACGTCTTTGCACTGATAATGGTTTAGAGTTTTGTTTAAATGAATTTAATACCTTCTATAAATTAGAGGGAATTCTGAGGGACTTAACAGTCTAACATACTCCGCAGCAAAATAGTGTGGCCAAGAGGATGAACAAGACATTGATGGAGAAAGTGCACTGCATACAATCTAATGCTGGGCTACCTAAATCATTTTGGGCTGAAGTTGCTTCTACAGCTTGCTATTCGGTTAATCGCACTCCTTCCATCGCTATTAACAAGAAGACACCACAAGAGATATGTGATCAGAAGAACCTGCAGTTTACTCTAATTTAAGAATTTTCGACTGTCCTACCTATGTTCATGTTGACAATGGAAAGTTAAAGCCTAGATCCATGAAATGCATATTTTTTGGTTATAAGCCTAGTGTTAAAGGCTATAAGTTATGGTGCCCAGAAACCAAGAAAGTTATTATTAATAGAGATGTTGTGTTTGATGAGACTTTCATGTTACGTGGGACATCTACTATGGGGTCTAGTGATGTTGATCAAGAGAGATCTAGCAAACAGGTGGATTTTCAAATTGCATCATCTAATTCGACTTCCCAGTCAAGTTCAGAGAGTCAAGGCAATAGTGCTTCCCCATCGCTATCACCGCCGCCACAACAGTACTCTATTGCTAAGAATAGGCCAAGGAGAAATGTTAGGCCTCTACAGAGGTATGCTGAGGCTGACTTGGTGGTTTATGCTTTATTAGTGGCAAAAGGTATTGAGTCTGGTGAAGAGCCTTTTACCTATTCAGAGGCAATTAATTCAGTTGACTTTGGTAAGTGGATGATTGCTATGTAGGAGGAGATGGAATCCCTACATAAGAATGGCACATGGGATTTGGTGAAGTTACCCAAAGGGAAAAAAAGTTGTTCGCTGCAAATGGGTATTTAAAAGAAAAGAAGGCACATAAGGAGTTGAAGATGCTAAATACAAGGCCAGACTGGTAGCAAAAGGATACAGTCAGGTTCCAGGTGTTGACTTTACAGATTTTTTTTCTCCTATGGTTAAGCATGGTTAAATTTGAGCCTTGCTTGGTATTGTGGCCACTCCTGATCTTGAGCTTGAGCAGTTAGATGTGAAGACTGCATTTTTGCATGGAGAGCCCGAGGAAGACATTTACATGCAGTAACTTGAGGGTTTCATTATTATAGGAAAAGAAGACTATGTTTGCTCCTTGAAAAAGTCTCTTTACAGTTTGAAACAGTCTCCTAGACAATAGTATAAGAGATTCGACTCATTTATGACCACTCATGAGTTTAAGAGAAGTAGCTATGATAGCTGTGTCTACTTCAAGAAGGGTGATGATGGGTCCTTTGTTTATTTGCTCTTATATGTTGATGATATGTTTAAGAAGTTAAAGGCTCAACTTAGTGGAGAGTTTAAGATGAAGGACTTGGGGGCTGCCAAGAAGATTCTCGGCATGGAGATTTTAAAAAATAGAAAGGCAGGTAAGCTATATCTAAGTTAGAAAGGATATATCGAGAAACTTTTGCACAGGTTCAGCATGCAAAAAGAACAACCGGTGAGCACTCCGTTAGCAGCAAATTTCAGAATTTCAGCTGCGTTAGTTCCACAGTCAAATAATGAGATTAAGTACATGCCATGTGTTCCATACTCTACTGCAGTCAGTTCTCTCAAGTATGCTATGGTATGTTCTCGCCTAGATTTATCATATGTAGTTAGTGCAGTTAGTAGATACATGGCTAATCCAGGTAAAGAGCACTGGAAAGCGGTGCAACGGATTCTCGGATACTTGTGTGGTACTACTGATATTTGTTTGCACTTTAGGAGGACTAGAGATGGTGTTGTGAGATACATTGATTCTAATTTTGCTAGAGACTTGGATAAGAGGAGGTCGTTTACTGGGTGTGTGTTTACAGTTGGTGGTTGTACTATCAGTTGGAAGGCTACCTTACAAGCTACTGTTGCTTTGTCTACTATTGAGGCTGAATACATGGCTATTACGGAGGCTTTCAAAGAAGTTATTTGGTTGAAAGGCCTATTTGGAGAACTCCATGAAGACTTGTAGACTACTATGGTGATGTGTGACAATCATAATGTTATTTTTCTTACTAAAGATCAAATGTTTCATGAGAGGACAAAGCATATTGACGTTCGTTATCACTTTGTTTGGGATATTGTTGCTCGTGGTGATATCGTTGTGAGCAAAATTAGTACGCATGATAATCCTGCCGATATGATGATTAGGTCATTACCTACAGTTAAGTTTGAGCATTGCTTGAACTTGATTGGAGTTCATGCTTGTGTTTCTTAGTTACCCATTGGGGTTTTGTGAAGAGGTGGAGAATTTGATTAATAACATGTTGAAGTTCTTTATGGTGGATTTTATGTCAAGGTGGAGATTGTTATTATGTGACCCAAAATCTTTTGGCAGAAAGGTAGCGCCGCAGCGCTCCGATTCGGCCTAAACATAGATTTTGTGTTTTTTGTGTGTTTTTGGGTTATTTTGGGTTAGGGTTTGAGTCCCCATACATATATATATGTCATATTCTTCATAGTTTACAATAATCATAAAATATCATAGAGATCATAATCTTGAGAGTGATACAGAGAACTCAGTCTTGTGAGTGATTTAGTGAGTAAATTTTTATATTTGAGCGCTTTAAACACCGTTGTAATTTTCATTTTGTGATTAGTAAATTGCTTCTCCTCAGTTTTTTCACGTAAAATCTTGTATGTAATTTTCTCTCTATTTCTTGTTGCTTATTGCTTTTATTTCTAACATAAGGTGATATGGAATTACTAGAGAAATTTGTATTTCTCGACCGCCTGTCTCCGCTGAAGTTACTAGTGAATTTTTTATTTACATGGTCAATACTATATTTTTCGGCCATTGATGGTCCGATAAAGTCGCCGGTGAATTTTTGGTATTTCCCAATAAATATTGTATTTTGTTGAAATCGTCGATAAATTTTTGTATTTAGATAGTAAATACGGTATTTTTCTACCATTGGTGGTCCAGTGAAGTCGTTAGTAATCTGACAAAGTCGCTAATGAATTTTTGTATTTACATGATAATAAAGTATTTCAAGTAAAATATCGTATTTTCAAGCCACCAGCAATCCGACAAAGTCGTTTGTGAAGAAGACAATGAGAGATATAAAGGAGAAAGAAGTAAGAATATTTTGAGGTTTTTGTTCTCAATTTTTCATGAGTTATTATTCAATTTCTTATGATATGTCATTTATTATACATTTTAAAATTATATGACATTATTAACTAAGTTTTAACTTAAATATATTATTTTGCTCTTTCTCCCTTATCAAAGCCACAAGTACGATTAGTCATTCATAACCTTGTTTGTTTCACAACTTAAACTCAAATTTTAACTCTACGGTATTAAACCTTGCTACTCATAAAACAATAGATCTCAATTTAAAAAACACTATAAACTAGACTGAGTCTTATTGTTTTATAAGTAATAGGATTTTTAACAAAATAAAAAAGATTTTTCCATTTAAAAACTTTTTGCTGCATTTTTTTCCTCTCACAAAAAATTTAAATTTATATTTATATTGTGAGCCAAATAGCCAATATAAACTAACAAGCACCAAGGAGAACTTTTTTTTTTTTTTTGGTTGAAAGAGATTATAAAAGCAATAAATATGGGTAAGAACTTACAAGACTCAACAATGAACATTGTTGAGGGGAAAAAAACCTCACAATCCCACTGAAGATTTTTATCATTTTGATACACTTGTATTTAAAAAAAAATCATATTAATATTTTAATGTTTAAAAAAATCAAAATAATACCATCTAGTTTTTGAAAAATTCATTTCAACATCCTCAATTCATATTTTACGACGTAAAATTTCTTAACTTACTCTTTTATTATTAAACCCTGATTATTTGAGAAAACCAAAAAGACATAGATACAAATAATGCCAAAAAAAAATAAATCCTCCTATATTTTTTTTCCTTGATGAGTTTCATTTAATCTTTTGTTTTGATTTTCCATTAGTTTTATAAAATTAATTTAAAATTCATTAATAAAAAGATAAAAAAAAAATTTCATGTCACAAATACAAACTCAAGGTACTAAAATCTTAAAAAAAAAAAAATACAAAGTATTATTTTAATATTTTTCAAACAAAAGAGCAGCACGGGTTTCACTTTTGGCAAGCGGTAATAAACCTTCTTAACGGCAAACAACCAGCCTCCACTCAAACAGTCGGCTAAATGAGCAGTTAATATGTTTTTTAACTCTAAAAGACACACCAAGCAAATTCTCATCTGAAAAATTTTAAAACTAAACCGAATCATAGAACATCAAGGAGATAAAATTAAAATAAAAATTCAAATTTTTATAAGAAAAAAGATTGCAACAAAAATGTTTAAACCGTGAAATAAATCCACAAAACAAAAAAAGCAGAACATGCATGCCCCCAGGTAGATACAACAGACATTTCCTGACATAAGAGATCCATAATGCCTACCAATTACCTCGCAAAATCTCAAAAGTAACAAGATGGCCACGTCCATCAAACACATAAATTTCTCACTGTGATGCCATAAATTTAAATAATGCAACGCCCGTGAAGATAAACACATAACAGACAATTACAGAAAAGTGACTCCCAGGACCGACGTATTATTGGAGAGAAGTATATGTATGACAAATACTTAGCTATCAACAAGTTGATCACCTATGCAAAAGTAAACAGAGCTTGAACGGAAATCTTGTAAAGAAGCACCACCATAAAAGTCATAGAGAGAATAATTACACGTAGTAAATTTCCATATGGACTACCAGAAATAAATGCATACCAAGCAGAGAGAAATAACATTACTAGGTAACGGTCCTTCAAACCAGCACAAATAAGGACTTACACACTGGAGCCAGCAAAGAAATTTTGAACACTAATGAGGAATATAGAGTTCCTCTTTAAGATGTCCTCAGTGTAATGGCATAAGCATTTCTAATCAATAAAGGACACCTAGACAAGACAAACAGCCATCCTATTTCAAACCACATGGATATGACGAGAAGCATCATACTTTGACACGCAAACCTTCGCTTTAGTCCATGACCTAGATCTTGTCAAGCTTCTCTGCCTTGACTACGGGGTTGGCTTTGGCAATCCCGTCACGTGCAGCAGTTCGATAATCAAAAGGACAGTCGTGTTTGTCAGAATACCGATGACTTGAACAGAAAAGATTCCCGCACTTACAATTGAACCCTGTTAGACCAACGCGCTTTTGGCAAGTGGTACATCTGTTCGGCACCTGTTTCACATTCTCAAAAGGCTTGCTTAAGGAAGAATTGCTGGACGGTTCTGTTGTAACAACCTTGGTCTGCACTAGTCCGGCTGGCACATCCAAGGCATCTGTGATGCTGGGCTCCTTCCCATTGCCACCATTGACGATGCTATCAATGGATGACGCTGCAAGTTTGGCGTGTTCCTGCTTTAGCAGCATGTCTTTGTAACATTTAGAACACATATTGTTAGTGGCTGCCCTACCAAAGAAGCCACAGTTGTTAATGCAAAGGATGGGGCGTTCTGGAGCTTGGCATCCTGTTTCATCGTGAGATTCCATCTTTCAATTACCTGACCCAAAAGAAAATAACTTAGTGAATTAACTTAACCCCACAAGAAAAATGGAAGAAACTTATCACCTAAAGACACAAAACACATCCAAAGCCAGCAACCAATTCACTAAGACAAAAATATCAAACCATATTCCATATGAGACGTAGAAACAAGACGAACGTTGCAACGAAAGAATAAAATCATGCATACCAAAAGGAGTAACAGCTAACAGCCTCACATAGTGAATATGAATATGTGACAACTAATTTTTAGAAATACAATACAAGAAGCACGTAATCTTAGCAGAGATAAGAGTGTTTGAGAGTGAAGTGAACAGAAGCTCCTCAGCAGAAATAACAACAAAACAGTCGATTTTCCAGGCCCCTTTAACATAACAAATGTCTTTCTTAATCAACAGGCGCTCATCAATGCATACAACAATATTGGCCCTCCTTTTTTTCCTCTAGCTATTCCATATGAGCTCCTCACTTACAGTGTTAACCATAGCATGGTTTACTAAAAATTTCCTATACCTAACTAAACGTAAAACACAAGTTCACAAACAAAAATTTCAAACTCTTCAAGAGATTCAGCAAAAAATATTTAAATTTGCAATTGGCAATTGCAAAACCAAACTTAAAATTCCCAAAATCTGAGCCAAATACGGAAGTTCAGACACAAAACCCAGATTCAAACAAATAAAAACAAGCCAAGTTAATCACTTTTCGGCCAAAAAAACACACACGCAACACAATAATAACAGAAACCCTAACATTTCATCTATCAGTTATTCATAATAAAGCCAATTCAACAAAAAATTTTCAGCTCAAACCTAAAAACAACATCAGAACACATCAAAACCTAAACTTCCCAACGAAAAATTATTCATAAAAAATAACAATAAAATAAAATAAAATAACCCTCAAGAGTTCTATTATATCCAGCTCGACAAACAAGCAAAGATTAACCCTTTAAATAAACAAATAAATAAATAAAAACAGAATTTACCAAAAAAATTCCTCACCTATTTCGTTCGACCGATCTTGTTCTCGCAAAATCGAACCAGGAGGTTCTTATACCCGCACAAAATTCCAAAAAAAAAGGAAAAAAAAGTTGAGACAGAATCGTTCCAAAAAAATCACATAAAATCACTTAGTAGCAAAAAAAATTGTGGACCGGGAAGGAAGACTTTTTCTTACCCTAATATTGTTGTTGCGTATGCGATAATCGGTAAAAAGAAAAGAGAAGAAACAAAAAAAAATGGAGACCAGAAGAGAGAGAAAGTAGAGGACAGAGAGAGAGAGCTGGGGTTGGGTGCGTGCGTTTGTGTTGTTTTGGTGTGGTAGGGTCCGTCGGTTCCTATTTACGACACTTTGATTTTTTTATTTTTTTGGCCAAAGAACGCGACGCTTTCCACTGAGTCGGTGACGATACAACAACTGCCCTTGGAAAATGCGTTTTTTTACTCTTTCTGCCCATTTACAAATTTTTGGGCTTCTACCCATTCTCCTCCCTTATTGGGCTTCTCAGGCCCAGTACATTCTAAGCCCAAAAGCAAATTGCGCATCAGGCGGTCGCAATTAAAATGGCACTGTTCTCGAGCCAAGTGATTAAAGTAGGTGGTTTGACAACAGTACCGCATATCTTAAACATAATAAAAAGTAAAATAAAATAAAGACTAGTATAAGACTGAAAGGAAAAAAAATACATAAATTAGCAAAAAGTTAGATAAAATAATAGAGATATATGATCATAAGAGTGTTTGAAAACTAAACATATGTTTGTTTCATGCTTTTTTTTGAACTTAATAGATTTAAATTTGAATTCGAGCATCAAAAATCTACTAAATACGTGTTTGTTTCCCTCAAAATCTGAATCATTTGAGTATCAAGAAGTTAAGTTTTTAGAGTTCTTATCCCCCTTAAACTTTTGATATTCAGATATCTTTGTTACAGTAAAAACTCAAATTCTCTCTCATATATTTAAGAAAAAAAATCATAACTTCTTCATTTGATATCCAATTGAGATGATTTTTTTTTCACTGTGTTCCTAATAAAGAGAGAAATAAATCAAGATCCATATTGCATATTTTTTAAGATCATTAACATTAAGATTTTATTAGATTTATTAATAAATCAAAAACTATCTTTAGTACCTCTCCAAACACAAATTTCAATTTTATTTCATACTCAGATTAAAACTTAAATGCACATCCAAATGTCAATCCGAATAGCAATTTAAATCACCAACTCAAATCATAATTCAAATTACACTAACTCAAATTAAATCATTAATTTGAATCCATTACCAAACGGACCCTAAGCTTCAACACCAAAGTACCAAAGTTTCAATTGCTATAGTGCAAAGCTCGTACTTGTTACAGTATAAAATAAAAATATACTATAGTGTAAAATTCTAATTTCATTACTACATTACACTAATGGATATGAGGGTCTAAAAGCATGTCGATATGTTTAGTTATTAGCCAAACAAAATGGGGCTTCATGCGAGAGCCTAAATTGATTAAAAAAAAAATGGTAGTAGATTTTGTGTGTTAGACAATAAATGTAGAAAGTGTAATAGCGAGTGATAAATAGAATATTGTTAGCACTTCTTTATGTTTTTATATGCAAGCGGATATAAAGAATAAGATCGTTACAATATCAATAAGAGAATTATTTGTTGATAAGGATACGTACAAAATCACCCTTCATTGAGCACATGAGACATGATGAAAACTAGATAGCACCAACGAAAACCAAAGACCAAAGGGGGGAGTATAGTTGTATGCGCAATGGATGACCTAAAGACTATTAAACTCTAGTGAATGCCATATTGACTATAGCTCATGGGATTTGATGTTTTATAGTGTAGTCCAAAATAGCTGCAATTACAAAATAAGTGATCAATATATGAGAATGTTATATCTTAGTAAGGTGAGACATTGATCTAAAGAAGCCAAAAGGAGAGAACTTGTCAACATGGCTTGGTCTTTTAAACACTCATTCGTGATAAATTGATTAGGATTGAGTTATTTTGCATCAGTAAGCCCATTAGAGTAAAGCTAGTCATTGTATTTGTCATTCTTTTTATGACTTTCTAGCTTTTCTCATGTTACTCGTCTATTTATCACTCTTTTTATTCCAGCATTACTCATGTTAATTTCTCTCCATTTTTCAATAATAAAATGGAACCAAAATCTATTATTTCTTTTGTCATTTATTACAAAGGATACCATTATTTCAAATTGTATAAATTTCTTCATCGAAAGCCATAGCCAAAAACAATACAAGCATGCTTAAAACATACATAACCAAAAAAAAATAATAATAATTGGTGGCTTCAGTTCCCATTTTGTTACCATTTTTATTTATTAATAATTAAATTTTCTAACTTTTTTTATTTTGAAATGAGAAAAATATTTCATTAACTTCTAGACATTAGTACAAAAGACTCCAAATTTCATGAGATTGTGACGCCCCGTCTTTTTAATCATCATTTAATTTTCTTCAACATGATTTTTTCACTTTATCTTACCTACTTAGTAAGAAAATACGGGATACAATTTTTTTTTCCTTAAACATACATTAAAACTATTGCAACTTTCGTTGCAACAGAAGTTGAAGCATAACTCAAAACTTGATTTTAAAGCATTCAAAACGTGTCTTAAAATTTATTAAGAAACATTTACTTTCTTAAAACATATTTTTAAAAACAGTAAAAAATTTTCCTTATCATCATCATAGCACACCAACTAAATGTGTCATAGTGTCTACATTACATGCCATAGTCCATATATTATAAAACCAATCATAGACCCCATGAAAATCAATAAACTTTCAATACTAGAATTTGGGTACTTACTAAAAATTTCTCAAGCCTTTTGATCCTCCTCAAGAGTATGTGAACTTGACTAACTTTTCTTGAAATAAACCATAGAACAACCCCCCATCAAAACCCTTCTATAGACTCAAGAAAACTACTAAAATCCATAAAAAAAATAAATAGATTTTTACCTCCAAAAGTGATTAATCTTGATTTACAACACTCGAACTTGATGTAAAAAGTGATTAGAGGTTGAATCTTTTAGAAAATTTTAGAGAGTATGCCTAGAGGGGCTATTGGTTTTCCTTAGAGAAAAAGGGATAGTTTTTTCTTCAACTGTTACATAGAAAAGATGAGTAAAACATGGGATTTTTTTTTTTCTAATTTTGATGACTCGCCATCTTAGTCATCACTTTAACACATTTGTGGTAAAAGTTATGCTTCAAATCCATGGTGAAAATCCAAACCACCTAGGGGGAAGGATGTCGAAGATTTTCCACCATTTAGGCGGCACCAAGTGGGCTCTACATCATCCTTTTAAGTTCAAATTTACACTAAAAGTTTTTTTTCCTATATAGCTGATACATTTTTTCTATACTGTTATAAACTTACACAGTATTATTTACTCATCCATATCCTCCACACAAGTTAAATTCATATGCTGCTTAATTTTATACAATCTAATTTATATACTACATTTCTTTTGTACTACAAGTTCCATATTGCTTAGCTTTATCAATGTAATTTCTGACATTACATTACTTTTGAGTATAATTTCTATATTATATAACTTTATCAGTTTAATTTCTTACACTGTATTACTTTATCGGTATAATCCTCATAATACGTTATTCTAATGCTGTATAATTTTTCATATTTTTAGACAGTATTTTTGTTAAACTGTATTTTTGTCTTAATATTTATTGCAACACATTTTGTATTAGTTAAGCTTTCTAGCTTATTTTCATATCCTTCATTTCTTGTTTAAGACTATAGCATAATTTTTAACCTTAAAAATCTCATTTTCACTAACAAATTGAATTTGACATAAAAATCGGATTAAAACAATAATTTTTATAACACGTATTTTGATTAACATAATCTTTTTATTATTGTATTTATAATATACTAAAAATGCTCAGGTGTTAGAGAGATAATGCCCTCAATCTCGATTGGCTCCATCAGTATAATCTAATGAAGCTCGAGGAGAAAGACTTGTACCAAGACCCGACTATACAAAAATTCCTCGGTACACTAAAATAGAGCACATATAAGGCTTGCTTTGACAAAGCTCTACAATTGATAGAGACCTTCAATCAATTGAGAGCATATAACATGTAGCACAGAGGCCACCAAATACTTTGAATAAACTAATATCCAGCGGAAAACAACTAAACTTGAAAGGTAGGGAGACCACCTTTGTTATTACAACCATAAACAAACTAAACCCATACATATCTAGAGATTGGTGAGAGGAAATAACCAAAAACAATGGCAGAAAAACCACTTTTATTAAAATACAAAAAACCAAAATAAACACGACTAAGAGAACAACTAATAACCTTGTCATTTTGGAAAGGCCTAGTCGTGACAAGGCCTCCGCCACTAAGCCATGAGAACGCACCATACCCTTCGAATCTAGCTCTTCTCACCTTCCATTCCTTGCCCCATCAACTTCTATCTGCCTTCCATATCCCATACCAGCAATGACACCATCCCTTCTTACACATTTGAATATGAGTCGGGAGAATACCCTCATTCCAAATCTGTGTCAATAGAGTCCCAACTACTGAAAAGCCAGCAACCCCAAAATAGAAAGCCAGGAGCCGAGCTCCATACGCCTCTGAAGCTCACCCAATCGCCAGCCACGCCCTAACCGGTCCTCCCTCTGTTAAGACCTAATTTCTCTCAGACCATTACACGGCTTCACCTCCTCCTCTTGACTGATGAACCAACGAATAACTAGAGGTTGTCGTTGGCCTTCAAACTTAAGGGGCGTTTCACAACAAGACTCTATTTTATGCACTCAGTGCATAATTAACATGAAAGTGTGTGGCCTTATCATTACTAGTAGGAGTAGCAAAAATTTTGTTTCGAGGGCCCTTGTTAAAGCCCTCAATCTTCCCACCAAGAAACACCCACGGCCATACAAAATCGAATGGATTAAGAAAGGTATGGAGGTGACAGTAGACACTCTTTGTAAGGTCCAATTTTCTAGCAGGAAGCATTACTTGGATCCTGTTGCTAATGATGTCATTGATATGGATACGTCTCATATCCTGTTAAGAGACCATGGGAGTTTGATGTGAATGCTAAGCACAATGGGAGAACCAACAGCTATGAATTCACTTGGCTTAGGAAGAAGATAACCTTGATGCCACTCCCTTCTTAAGAGAAGTCAATTGAGAAAGGGACTCGTGGAGACTAGTTGTTCTTACCACTTTGGGAAAGTCGTTTGCAATGACATCTAGCTACCAAGATTGTTATAGCATTAATTAGCAAAGAAATCAACCCTAGACTCACCCTAGCTCCCCGAGAGGTCCAAGGGTTAATGGAGGAATTTAAGGACTTGGCTCCCTAAGAGCTTCTTTAGGAGCTATGTCCGATAAGGGACATCCGACGCCACATTGATTTTGTTTTCGAAGTGGCTTTATCAAATCTTCCTCATTACAAAATGGGTCCACTTGAGCATAAGGCTCTCCGAAAAATGGTTGAGGACCTCTTACAAAGGCAACTTATCCATCCAAATTTGAGCCCTTGTGCAGTGCTAGCCCTCATTGTTTTTAAGAAGGATGGGAGTTGGAGGATGTTTGTAGATAAGGGGGCCATTAACAAGATTACCTCAAGTATTGATTTCTAATCCTATATTTGGAAGACCTACTAGACAAGCTAGAAAGGTCGAAGGTATTCTCAAAACTAGACTTGATAGGTTGCTATCATCAAATCTAAATTAGGCGAGGAGATGAGCAAAAGAAGGCCTTCAAGACATGAGAAGGGTTGTATGAGTGGCGAGTGATGCCTGTCAAGCTTTGAAACACTTGAACACATACATGAGACAGATGAACCATGTTTTCAAGCCCTCTATTAGGAAGATCGTTGTTGTTTATTTCGATGACATTTTGGTCTATAGCAAGACACCACAAAGAGCATTTGGAACTACTCCGATCGGTTTTGGAAGTCCTGTAAAAGCACAAGTTGTTCATAAATCCCAAAAAGTACGAATTCTTCACCAACAAGTTACTATTTTTGGGCGTTGTGATCAATAATGATGGGATCAAGACGATAAAGCTAAGGTCAAAGCGATTAGAAATTGGTCGATACTGACTAATGTGAGTGATGTCCGAAGTTGCAATGGCTTGGCGACATTTTACAACTGTTTTATTCAAAACTTCAGCTCCTTCATTGCACCAATTACTGAATGTTTAAAGCAAGGTCGGTTTCAATGGGGGATGACCAAGACTGCAGCTTTGCACTCATCAAGGAGAAATTAAGCTCAGCCCCTATTTTCGCAATGCCAAACTTTGACAAAGCCTTCGAAGTGGAGATCGACACCTCCATGGTGGATATAGGTACAGTGCTCACCCAATAGGGAAGGCCGATGGAGTTTTTTAGTGAGAAGGTTAGTGAGCCATGACAAAAGTAGAGCATCTATGAGCAAGAATTGTTTGTTATCATGCAAGCTATCCAACATTGGGAGCTTTACTTGATTTCAAAAGAGTTTGTGCTTCATAGTGATCATCAAGCTTTGCGGTATGCCAACTCACAAAAGACCATTAACTGAATATATGCTAGGTGGTTCTTATACCTCCAAAGTTCGCTTTTGTGATCAAGCACAAATCGGGCAAGTTGAACAAAGTTGTGGACGCCTTGAGTCATAAGGCTCGTGTACCTACCACTTTTGTAGGTCGAAGTTACTTGTCTCAAGAGTTTACGAGATCAGTATGAAGACAATGATGATTTTTGTGATATATGGCAGAAGTGTACTAAAGAAAAGAGGGTGGCCGACTGCAATATACACCATGGGTTTTTATTTAATGGGAACCAACGATGCATACCCCAGCCGTTGCTTTGGGAGCTTTTGATCTAAAAACTCCATACAAGGGGTTTAACGGCTCACCCAAAGAGGGACCGCACCATTGAGCTCTTGCGAGAGTGCTTCCTCTAGCCTCACATGAGAAAGAAAATCACTAGCATGTTCAGTGGCATGCAAGCTCCCAGCATGCTAAAGGGCATGTTCAAAACATGGGTCTTTATATGCCTCTGCCCATTCTAGACAAATATTTGGGAAGATCTAAGCATTGATTTTATCCTGGGTTGGCTAAAGACACCTTGGCACATGGACTCTATGATGGTGGTTGTTGACTGTTTTTTGAAAATGGCGCATTTTATAGCGTGCAAGAAAATAACAGATGCTATCGATATGGCCCAATCATTCTTCAAAGAGATTGTCAACTTTATAGGGTTCCCAAAACTGTTACTTCAAATCAAGACATTAAGTTTATGAGCCATTTTTGGTGGGAGTTATGAAAGTGATTCCGACACTTCACTTTAATTTAGTAGCACAACCCACCCCCAAACCGATAGGCAAAACAAAAGTGGTGAACCGGACATTAGGGAATATGGTTCAATGCCTTGCATCTAGTTGACCACAACAATGGGAGTTAGCCCTTGCTCAAGCTAAATTTGTCTTCAACAATGCCAAGAATCGGTCCATAGGTAAGAGTCCCTTTGCCATTGTGTATACAAAACTCTATAATTACACTGTAGATCTACTGCAGCTACCAGAGTTTAAGTGCCGATCGACTGTTGAACATGCTGATTTTGTGGTCCGCATGCATTAAGAGGTCAAGGAGAGCTTAGCTCGAGCTAACTCCAAGTGCAAAGATGCAGCTGACCAACATCACCACTAGAAGTTGTTCACTAAATGTGATCGTGCACGATTCATCTTCAAAAGAGTCGTTTGCCCACATGATTCAACCATAAGCTTTGATACAAAAAGTTTGATCCGTACACGGTACTCAAGAAGATCAATGTCAATGCATATGTGATTGACCTTCCACCAGACCTGCAAGTTTCTTTCACTTTCAATGTTGTAGAGCTGTTTGAATACTTCCTGCTGGCCGCTGCTCCTACCTTTGCTTTGGTAAATCCAAAGTCGAATTCTCTCACATAGGAGGGCAATGATGCAGAAGCTGTAAATATTGAATTAGCTCAAGTAGTCTTGTTCATTGTTTATAGTCGTTTATTAGCATGATGTGAAGGTGGTCGTTTTATACTTTATATGTCGTATGTTTTGTTTATGTTATTTTTCTTTGAGTTTGTAAGTTGGAGTGTTTGAACGCTCTCATTTTGAGACTTGTATATTAGTTATTAGCTATAAATAGTTTAAGTCAGAAATTAAGAGCTAATGAATGAAGTTTATTCCCACAGTTGAGCTATAGTGATTCCAAAGGATATTCCTTGTTTTTAGGCTGGGATCGTGAGTCCTTATCTGTATGGTCCAAGCTAGAGAAAACACACCATATATGCCTCTTAATTTTAATTATTTGTTCACTTGTTTGTTTTGAAAGCTACAAATGTATAATTTGAATTTGAAAAATTTGTTTCAATATTAATTATTGTAGACTTTTTGACAAAGAAAAACACGGAGACAAGACAAAAATACTCTTAATTAGATAGAATTTGTTTTCAAATAAATTCTTAAAAAATATTTTAACGTTTAAAAATCATAAAAATTAAGATCTTTTTTTTATAAATAAAACTAATGTTATGTCTTTATGATTTTTTTTAATGTTTTTAAATTTATAAAATATTTTTGTAACTGTTTAAAGATAGTGATGTTGTTTTTCTATTTTTTTATTTATAGAAATAAAATTAAAATAAATTTTTAATTTAAAATATATTTTTCTAGTTAGTAGACAGATTAATAAATAGAAAAAATGAGAAAGTATAATTATATAATTAAGCAACGGTCGTAAAATCCCAAGACACAAATGTCTTTGCGTAAATTCGGATAAGCCCAAGACGCATGGCCGGCTAAGCCCAAGGCCCAAGATGTTATGTACCTTTCAAGGGTCCGATTACAACGGACGGCGGAGATGAAGCATCAACGGCATGATCATCACGGCGGGAAGGAGGGGAAATCGGAGAGCGAATTGGCGGGAACAAATCCATCGCCTATAAATACAGCCACTGAAAATCTCCAATTTTTATAAATCTCTTTTCTTTCTCTTTTTTCGAAGAAAGCTTTTTTTCCTGAGTCGGAACTCTGAAGGTGTTCGAAAATGGGGAAGAGGAAGAAATCTAGGGTTTCTGAGGAACGAAAGCGAGAAGAAGTAGATATAAAAGAAGAAGAAAATCGTGAAGAAGAGCAAGAAGATGACGTTCGCAATCCACCTTCTTCCGCTGCGAAAAGCCTCTATGAGGTACGATCAGATTTTCTATTTTTTATTTTCAAAATTTTTTGTTATCTGTTTGATCTGGGTTCTAATTTCTTTTGAGGTCGAAGATTTGGAGTTATTTGGATATTTATTTGAAACAAAATTGAGTAGGTATAATGTGTTTTTAATTCATATGAAAGTGGGGTTTAAAGTTCATGTTTTGAGGTTCAAATCAAAGAAATTGCTTGTCAATAATCTGAGATTCATTTGATAAATGTGACGTTTAAGTGTGATTTGTTTATAGGTTGCTTTTTACTATTTTTTTTTGGTGTATTTTCTTCTATCAACGAACAAGAGTTCTAGTCTAGTATTGTTATGAGTTGACTCGAATGCTACTCCAGATTCCAGTGTTTTCCTTTCCATTTGTCTGAATTTACTGCAAAAACATATTGGGGTTTATCTTGGGTCCTCCATGAATGGCATTTTTTTTGGATTTAATAATGACTTAAAAAATGTGTAAGACTAGTCCATAGTTAGTACTTTTGAAGTTATTGTTATATATAGCTAACGCCATTGGACTATAAACAATGGGTTTTCTTAGAGCTTGACTATTTGGTCGACCCACTTCTGTTAATCACTACTGTTGGAATTTTGTCTCTTATTTGTAGTGATAATTATGTGTCTCATGATCGGGGAGATTTGACATTTTTGGCTTGGATGAGATTTTTCCATACTTGCAATGGCAGGATCAGTTCCTAGTTCAAATTTGATACAAATCTATATCTTTTGGGAATTGGTTGAAATGTTTTCTTATCTATTACTAACTAAAGTATTTATCAAACATTCTATTCTCGCCTCTTTGCTTGCGATGTTGTTCTTTTGTCGTGGTAAAACTGAGCAATTTGGTGGTTCACCCCTTTTTATCTATAGTAAGGCTGTGTTTGCCTTTTACCTGTGGGGAAATTTAATCTATTTTTGCATGATGGTTTCTTTTTCTTTCACTTTTTTATTTTTTGTCTTCTTCTACCCTGTTTTGATCACTAAACGTAATTACAAATTTGCAAGGTAGTAATATGTGAAATGTATGTTGTGTTTGGCTGAGCTTAGTGATAATGACCAGTTGCTATGGGATGTGCTTGCCTCTTTCATTCTCTCCTGACATTGTTACTCTTTTCTTTGCTGTTATTGAATATCGACATCCTAATTAAGTGTTGATATTTTAGATGACTCTCTCATTTCTTGTAGGTTCTGGGCGTGGAGAAATCAGCTACTCAACAAGAAATAAAGAAAGCATACCACAAGTTGGCTTTACGACTCCATCCTGATAAAAATCCTGGTGACGAGGTAAAAGTTCATTCTAGTTATACAAGTTTTCTTTTGATGTTCGTATGTTTTTGTTGTTTCCTGATGTACTCTATGGCGTTATCTTCCTGTAGGAGGCCAAAGAAAAATTTCAGCAACTGCAAAAGGTGATAGCAATTCTTGGAGATGAGGAGAAACGAGCTGTCTATGACCAGACTGGTTGTGTAGATGATGCTGTAAGATTTATTTTAGATTTTCTGATTTTACAAGATGTTATTCTGCTTAGCGCTTTTGGATAGTCCATGGTGATGGAAAGTTTGTCTTCTATAATTCACACATTGCTACTTCATCTCGAAAGTTGTTGCTATCACAAGACTCTCGTACCTTTTTTTTTTCCCTCCAAATTGCTCCTCTCACCAAAACTTACCAGTTTTCCCTAATGGCCAGGATCTTGCTGGTGAAGTTGTTCAGAATCTACATGAATTTTTCCGAGCCATGTATAAAAAGGTTAGTGCATCCTGCTCTATCTTATTGATTTTTTATTTTTTATTTTTTATTTTTTTGAGGGTTGCTCTATCAACTGGATATACGTCTATCTCTCTCTCTCTCTCTCTTTTGTGGCTTATTGTAAAACTGCATGTCAATTGCAGGTAACTGAAGCAGATATTGAAGAGTTTGAAGCAAACTACAGAGGATCTGATTCAGAGAAGAAAGATTTGATTGATCTGTACAAGCAGTGTAAGGGCAATATGTATAGGTATGTATGAATGAGCATCGCTTTTTTTCCCTCCCTTCTCCCGAAGGCAGAGGAGTTCTATAATTAAAGGTTTTCTTTTCCTCTGTATAGGCTCTTTTGTTCAATGCTCTGTTCAGATCCTAAGCTAGATTCGCACCGATTCAAGGACACTCTTGATGAGGCAATAGCCACAGGTTTGAATCTCTACTGGTTTTGCATTTCACTTGGAATATTTTGAGAGCTTGGGGTTGAGGAAGGAAAGGGAAATAATAATGACCATCTTAAGCCATAAATCTCCATCTAACTACCTTAATTTTATCAAAAACTCATGGTAGTCTTATTTTGATAAACTTTTCAAGAATGAAAACGCGCATTCGCTAATTAATTACATCTCAAGGATTCTGTGACGTTAGAAAATAAACTTTGTACCTTATAGCACTTACTAGTCATATCTGATACAAATGCATTTTTGGCTATCTTTTATGTTTCTAACCTCTGTCCCTTATAGGCGAGCTAAAATCAACCAAAGCATACCAAAAATGGGCAAAAAAAATCTCGGAAACAAAACCTCCGACCAGCCCCTTAAGGAGAAAGGTCAAGTGAGTATTTTTTTACCACGCTTTAGTTTTTCTTCCGAGCTGAATGCCAATATATACAATTGTTGATATTAAACTTTCCGTCAAAAATTGCTGATATTAAACCTATTACAGTTCAAGTAAACAGCCAGAATCAGACCTGTATGCAATCATATCTCAGCGCCGAGAGCAAAGGAAAGACAGGTTTGATTCCTTGTTCTCATCTCTTGTGTCCAAGTTTGGTGGGGGTGGTCCTTCTTCAGAACCTAGTGAAGAAGAATTTGAGGCTGTGCAAAAGAAGCTCGAAAAACGCAGGCACTCTCAGAAGTCAAAGCAAAAGTCTTGATGGCCCAAATGGGGTTCTGATCTTTAATAGGATTTATGCATAAATTTTTGCGTCCATGAATGAACTCATTTAAATGCCTTGTTTAGGATTATGTAAGCGTGATTGCAAACTCTATATATCACTCTATGCATCACTTGCCTTATTTATTCATGGTTTTAATGCATTTCCCTCGTGCCTCTTTGTGTAGAAGCAAAAAAATAATTCTTTTTAAAAAATATGTAAACCAGAATATATGACTTGGAGGGTAGGGGTAGGGGTAGGGGTTATGAAAAACATTTCTTTAAGAATGTAAATGTTGGCAACCCGACAAGGAATATTGCTGCTTGTTTTTCTGATTGACTAAATATGAAGTTTGAGCATGGGGGTGTATTCAGATACCTTTATTTGTTGTAATGTCATTGTTTAGGTCGTTGGGTGGTCTTCATTGAGTTGTACGTGCCATCATTTCTATTATTGGTTGTCCAAGTAATATCTTTGTATGTATTCTAATAAGCTGTGGTCTTGTCCAACAAAAGAAACTGCAAGGAAAGCCAGAGTATCGTACACAAGAACGGAGTTAGAAAAATTAGTTAGGAGTAGAAATGTAATTGAACCAATGAGATAGGGTAAATAAAGAGGCAGAATTGCGGGGGGAAAAAAAACTATTTTAAAGGAGTGAAAATCCAAATTTTATAAACTTCATACACTAAATTAAAAGAAAATAAAAAAAAGTAAGGGTTGGCCGGCTATCTTTGTGTCTCTCGGTGTCTACGTCCTTGCTCTTAAACAAAATTAAGGTTGCCCTGCAAAGAGGTTCATGTGTCCATGACTGGGTATGACAGCCAACTGCAGCCAGAAACTGCATTACATGGCAAATTTTTCAATAGCAGCATCCCAATCCAGATGGCCCAATGGATTTTGTTGTGGATTGAAGTCTTATATTTTTATTTATTAAATTAGTCTTGTACTTTTATTCATTCATTTAGATAACTAGTCTGATGCTATTAGATTATAAGAGTTGGGTGTTTCATGTTGTTAGAAAGTCGGTTCCACGTGTTGTTGGAGAATAGGTCATAATATTTAAATTGAGAATGTCAGAACACTAATTTCATTGATGTATTTCTATTAAGCGTAAAACTTTGCTGCACGTGCATATAAAAATATAAGCAAAACTTCTGTCTAAAATGGTTCTCTACTTTGTATCGAGGGTTATCTTTTATATAACAACGTAATTACATTTATACTTCATTTATGTTAGAATGGAATTTTTTTTTTTTTAAAAAAAGTTCTCTAGGGTATAAAATACCTCCATGTTTTTTCTCCTCTTTTAATATTGTCCTGTCCCTCAAACTGGTTGGGTGGGGGCCCAAAAAAAAATAAAAAAGAAGAAGAAAAAGTGAGGCTATGTTAGATTCAAAAAGGCCAAAAAGGAAAAAAAATATTAATTTCATAAAAGGTCTTCGAAAGTAGTAGTGACAATGTGGATCTTAACATTTATTTTTAAATAGTATGATATCGCAGTTTGTACTAGTTAGTGGGTGCATTTGAGGGTTTTTTCCTTGCCATTTTCTAAGGGAAAAAAAGGTTGTATTTTAAAATTATTGGTTAAGATAACCTTAAGAAAAATAAAAAGGGCATATTATTATTATTATTATTATTATATACGGTCTGGGCGTATGGTACCGACTTTATATTAAAAAAATGAAACTATCACAATTTAAACTCTGATGCTATACTCACACACCCAATCACCTAAGTTAGCCTGAATTAGTGGTGGCGCATAAAACTTGTATTCCAAGAAGCAACCACAAGCGTGGGCAAATTTGACCAATTCAAAAGCACATTATGCACTGGCCGATTCCTGCAGAAAACTCCCATGCTTGTACAAGAAAAAAAAAAAAGGTGAATCAAAAAGTTTGAAGATGGATGGACCATGTCTCATTTGGCTTTTGAGTTCTTTCTTGCCCCGCCTCCTTGCAGGTAGGTATCTTCATGAGCATGAGATCCATCCGCTTGTTGACAGCTTATAAGGTTGTTCAACTTTCAAAACGTCCACCTTTTTCTTTTTCTTTTTTTTTTTTGTCCATTTAGGCATTTCTTTTAGTGCCAAATCCTCATCCTTGCTGAAAAACATTGATATTTTGTCTTATGGGAAGTTCAGATTTTCTCCTCTAATAACAGCCACCCACGTATTGTAACTCGTGTCTTTGTCTGAAAAGAGGGCATGTCTTTTTCTCCAAAGAAACGTGTTGGCATTGTTTTGGTCCTTTGCCTTAAGTTACATCATTACATACTCAAATTACACGTCTAGACCAAAGCCATTAACTACCATACTCACATCATACCTCTTCTTTTTTGACGTTATTATTAAGTTGTCATTGTTGACTATTTGGATATTTTAAATGTTTTTTATATTCCTATTTTTCTTAATTAAAAAGTTCTTATATATATATATATATGCATTTATGTATGTATAATTATTTTAAAGCTCCTACATGCTTGTTCAAAATAAATTGTACAATGTATTTAGCAATTCAATTAACATAATATACACGGGATTGTAGTAATTGATCTCTTAAATTAATAGAACCACATCCAGTTTTTAATTTTTTCAATGTTTAGATTCAGGGTTCGAATTTTTGACGTTAAAGTGTTCCAACTAAAAGTATTAGTATTTACTTTGAAACAAAATTGTACAGTTGAGTATAAAGAACAATCTTACAAATAGAGAATGTTATTTTGTATACCATATAAATTCATTGTTATTCTTCATTAAGAACTTGATCTCTAAAATTATTCCTTAGTATTGACTTTATAATTATGATTTTCTCCTGAATAAAACCCCCAAATAATTCTAGCTGTTGGTCATGCAGAGAAAAGAAGCTATCACAGAAAGTCACAAAACGTGTTGAAACTTTGAAACACTCTTTGGAAATAAAAAGCCTCCACTTACATCAATGAATGAACCGCAAAGTCTGACCCATCAAAAATGGAAAATCAAGAGAAAAATCATCTCTAGGCCCTCCTTTGCCCCCCACCATCCAAAAAAGCAACAAACGAATAAATTAAAAAAAACATATATACAAAAAGATCAGAATTTTTTTTTCTTTTTGTTTAATATTTTTAATATAAAAAAATAAATTGAAAGGACAATGACATCACAACTACGTGCTGGAAAACATTCCCTGGTGAGAGTTGATCTCGCCCATGAATCTGAAAATGCAAGCAAAGCTCTTCCTTACCCTTTAGTCATCTATAGACCTATCACTTTTACTTTTGGCCCCCCTTCTACCCTCTTTTGCTTTTCTGGGTCATATTTTTTTAATCTATTTTTTTTAATGAAATAAAAAATTTATAATAGACAGGCATTGTATGAGATTCTTGTGATAAGATATAACAGTTAATATAGCTTAATACAAATATTAAGGTCAAACATTATGTCCCAACATTTCAAAATTTTCCTGTCGAAGTCACCTTGTAGTACAGCATAGAAGTATCTCTAATGCTGCGTACAACAATATTTATCTGTAATTTTCTCTTAAGAGTATGACAATTTAATAGCTTAATAAAAATGGGTTAAAAACTCTATTTATTTAACACCTATCTAACGGTCCATGCTTTTTTTTTTTTTTTTTTTAAAAAAACTACTATATATGTATGCTTTGATTTGTCCTTTCTCACATCTTTCTCTGGTCTCTACTGGACTCCTTTCTCTTTTTGATTTTTGTTATTTTGGGTAAGCAGGTCATCAAGTTTTTCTATTACCATATTTTGTGGAGGAAGTGTTTGCTTCACTTGAGATTGTCCTTCCACCTTTTTTAATTTCCTTCTCTCCTCTCTCTCTCTCTCACAAGTTGCAGTGTGGTGACATAATTGTGGAGTGTAGCTTTTACTCAATTTCTTAGTCCTCTTACTTATAATATCCCTCTTGTTGTTGTAGCTTCATCTCTCTCTCTCTCTCTCACAAAGATTCAACCTTTTCTTCTCTAAAAATTGTTCCTTTAAAAGTTGGTGGTCTCCAAAATGGGGTATTTACCCATTAATTTTCTCTCCTATATTTCCTTGGAAAGGTTTTCTCTTTGGTCAAAATTGAGCTTCGGTGGACTTATTTTGCACTGAATAAAATCTGGGTTTTGAAGGTCTTGGCTCTTTATGGAGACTGATAATTGTGATATGGCGTCAAAGATGGAGGATTATGAGGTTATTGAGCAGATTGGAAGAGGGGCCTTCGGAGCAGCATTTGTTGTTCTCCACAAGGTTGAAAAAAGGAAGTAAGGGAAAAAAATCAATAAAAATCTCACATTCACTTTCTAGATTTTTGCAATTTTGTGTTTTTCGTTCTTAATTATGCAACTTTTTTAGCATCCCAATTAAATTTCAGGACTAAAGCGGTTTAATTTCTTAATTTACAACATTTGAGGCATTTTTCAGTGTAAATATGAAATGCCCAGATGATTTTTGGAACCCGTGAACAATATTAAAGATGAATTTTTTGTTGGTAATAATATCTTGTTGAGGAAATTCACATGTTGGGGTATAAAGTTCACGAGAAAGAACTGAGGGAGAGAAATTTCCTTTTTCTGTTCTCACTTTATTTCATTGTGTGATTTGGCATGTTTTGTAGGTATGTGTTGAAGAAGATTCGGTTGGCTAAGCAAACCGAGAAGTTCAAACGTACGGCACACCAAGAGGTCACCTTGCTGAAACCTCCCCTTTAGATTTGCTATTGCAGATTTTAGAGTAACCTGCCAAAACAAAAATAATGATAAATAAAGGGCTAGCCTAGTGGTGTGAATTGGGGAATTGGAAAATAAGGTTTATTGTAAGGTATTAAATTTTATCACTTTTTCCTCCCTTTTAATTTCAGTGTTACCCCAACAAACAAATTTAGCATAAAAGATCTAGTTTTTCCTGTCAATTCAAAATGTCACCAATAGCATTGATCTTGATGATATATCGATTACGCGTAACCAAAAGCTCTTGCATTGAAGAAATTGCCTCATTCTTGAATTTTACACTGACAATTCGTTGAAATCTGCTGCAGATGGAGTTAATTGCAAAGTTGGATAACCCTTATATTGTGGATTACAAAGATGCTTGGGTAGACAAGGTAAAAAAAAAAAAAAAGTGTATAGAGTTGGACATGATTTGAAGTGTCTTGAAGGTTTATGACCTTTCTTTCACAATTCTGAAGCTGTGTAACCACTTTTTGACCTCATAGATGCATGTTTTTATGTTGGAAAATGATACAAATCACGGAAATACAGAGCCATGGCACATCACGAAACCAAAATATAACGTGTTAGTGGTGAAAAAGTTTGGACAAACAGTTATTTCAGTTTATCAGAATCATCAGAATTTTGACACATGTGCATTCCTGATGTTGATGATAAAATTTTCATACTGTGGATCGTTGCTATTCTGTGTCTTGTAGGGGGATTGTGTTTGCATTGTAACAGGCTATTGTGAAGGAGGAGACATGTAAGTATCAAGACAAAAGATATTTGGATCAATTTCTCTTGTGGCATCCGAACTTTAGGCTCATTCCTGCTTTTCCCCTAACACCCCTTCTCTGCCCCTTGAATTGTGAATTACTCTCACTTAACCCCTTCTATCACTATCCATTAAAAAACAATGGAAAAAGAGGGAAATTAGTCTCACTTAACTTGTTATGTCAGAATTCATATTGAAACAAACGGAAAGAGACCATGTGATGTCACTTTATGCCCTCCTTATCCGTTTGTTTTCATTAGAACGTCTAACAGAGGGGGTTCAGTGTGACTAATTCAAACTGTAGGGGTCAAAGCGATAGTTTTTAAAGTTTAGGGTGCAAGGTAAGAATGACCCTAAAACTAAGGGGGGCATATGTGAGAATAATCCAGATATTGAGAGTAATAACAACATTGGCCCTGAATAATAACTCAACTATTTGGGGGAAAAACTATTTTTGTCTGACAGGGCTGAAATGATAAAGAAGGCCAGAGGAACCTTTTTCTCAGAGGAGGTAATTAGTAAGATTTCAGACTTAATTTGAAGTCCTCGCTTGTCTGATGTAAATACGGTTACTAAACGTCTGATGTTATTCTGTTCTTTGCATTCAGAAACTCTGCAAATGGCTGGCTCAATTGTTGCTGGCTGTGGACTACTTGCATTCTAACCGAGTTCTTCATCGAGATCTCAAGGTATTGAAAAATTTACAGTTTTTTCTGATGAATGAAACCTGTTAATGCTTATGCTTTGTACTAAGATAAGATTCTTTTTGTTTGCAGTGCTCCAATATATTCCTTACAAAGGACAACGACATCCGTCTTGGTATTGAGATAACATAGTTTTTATAAGGGATTTTTATTTTTATTTTCTTAGTTTATGATAGGTTTGGCCCCAAAGTTGCGATTATTTAACCACAGTTTTATTTTGCATGGAATTTGCAGGTGACTTTGGACTTGCAAAACTACTCAACACAGAAGACCTTGCTTCTTCGGTACAAGCTCGTACACGTTCCTTAATTTTTTATTTGGTTGTCTTGTCTATCTTCCAACCTACAGAACTGATAAAAAACTTTATCATAGCAAACAAGCTTTTGTTCAATAATTTTTTCCAGAAGGGTGATAGCTTTTTGTGTTTAATGCAGGTTGTTGGAACTCCTAACTACATGTGTCCCGAGCTCCTTGCCGATATACCCTATGGCTATAAGTCTGATATATGGTCTCTTGGTGAGGATTTTAGAATTTCATGGAGTCTGATTTCTTATCACAAATTAATGGTCTCATGCTGATTAGTAATAACCTTTTTTCCCCCTCCTCTATGCAGGTTGCTGTATGTTCGAAATTGCCGCACATCAGCCTGCATTTAGAGCTCCTGTAAGTTCAACCAAGATCTGTTTGTATCGCATTTTTTTTTTGGTAATAAAGTTTGTATTGCATTAATACTAAATGCTTATGAACCTGCTTAATGATTAAGAAATTTTGTAAATTGGTTGACAGGATATGGCTGGACTTATTAATAAGATCAACAGATCCTCTATATCGCCCCTTCCGATTGTATATTCCTCCACACTGTGAGTATGGATTATTTATGCTTTTCACTTGTTGACTACGCATTTCGTCATCCTGGAAAAATATAATGGGTGATGATTGCTGGGGTGGCTTTGAATTCACAGGAAACAAATTATCAAGAGCATGCTCAGGAAGAGTCCAGAACATAGACCAACAGTGAGTTCAAGTGACCATGCACTTATATTAGTGGCCTGTTTGGTTTATAGGTTTAAACAGAAAGTTTCAATCAGAAATTAAATTTTTTGTAAGAGAAAACTTTGTAGCAAAAATATTTGAATTGTGGTTCAAACTGAAAACAAATGGGAGGTAGATTAGTTTCCCCATTTTATTGTTCTTATTCCTAATTCATTTGATAAATGCAGGCTGCTGAGCTACTGAGGCATCCGCATTTACAACCCTACCTCCTTCAATGCCGCAATGCGTCGTCCATGTTTCTTCCAGTTTACCAGCTAAACAACTCGAAGGATAAAACAAGAAAAATGCCCCCTAGGAAAGCCAGCAGTGGTAAACACAGCAGAGACAAAGAGGTTGTGGCAGTTAACCCAGTGGAAAAGGTTCATCCGTTGGAGGGAAATACTGATGCGATGCCTAGAAACAGGCCAAACGATAGCAAACCCGTATCCACAGCTGGAGCTGAAGACAAGCTAGAAACCAAGAGTGTTGATCCTACAAGTTGTACAATTGAATGGTCTAGTGCCACTGATGGCTCTAAAGATGGACCAGCTGATTCCAAAGAATCTGTTTCCAGCGGATGTAAGCAAGCCGACGTTCTTAGTATGTCTCATAAGGGAAGCACCGAGTCAGACGTCGAGGTCACATTGGAAAGCATGCCATACTCTTCTCACAAAGAGCAGGAAGAGCCTGCAGTGACGGCTGCTAAATATCTTCAGCAGCTGCGGGAGGTTGATATCAAAACAGTGAATGTAGAAGACGAGAAGATGTATTTCGACCAACAGGGTCAGGAAGAAGCTGGAACAAAAGTAAAGCAGGGTGGTGAGGAGGGGAACTGTAAAGAATCGGCAAAATTAAGCGTGGAAAGTACAGATAAAGTCGTCCCACCTGATGATAAGTGTTCATCATCAGCAAAATCTGATGTTGAACCTCAATGTTGTGCTGAGAAGGAATCTTCCATTGAATGCACAGAAGGTGCTCACATCGAGTATACATCATCCGGAAGCAATAATGTCGGTGTTCCTTATAAAGATGACTCGAGCGCAAAGATAGAGACGACGGATAGTTCTGCACAAACAGAGAAAAGTGACGGACAAGCAATTAACCAGTCACACAGCGAAATGTTGTTGCTAAGCACACTAACTGCTCTAGGCATTGATGAAGCCAAGGGCCTGTTGGAGAACCCGGGTCAGCAAAGAGCCGATGCATTAGAGTCTCTGCTCGAGCTATGTGCTCGGCTTCTTAAGCAGGACAAGCTTGATGAGCTTGCCGGCGTACTAAAACCATTCGGGGAAGAAGCGGTTTCGTCTAGAGAGACGGCTATTTGGTTGACAAAGAGCCTAATGTCTGCACAGAAGTTCAATGGAGGATCCTGATTTTTCAAGCAAGGAAAGTTGGCAATAATTTATGCGCAAGAGTGGGTGGGGGGACAAATGTTGTATCTTGTTTTTTTAGTCTTTATAGCATAAACTCTGTCCCATGGAGTGTTGTTTGATTGAATATTAGAGACCCGGAAATAACGTATTGAAGCTTGTAATTGAAAGTTGGCTCTAGTGGAAATTGAATTATACTTTTTTTCCCTTACTATTGCATGTTTTTATTGAAATGAATAGGAGTTATTTTCCAGAACAGTACAAATAAGAACATTCCAGAATTTACTTTACTGATGGACTTGGAAGAATTGTAATCTAAAATGCTTGAAATATGCTCGTAGGAATCTAGAACTTGCAGAGAAAATATAGTTAATAAATAAACAATCGAATTCTAGCTCATGGTAGACCCTTCCATAGTCATATTAGTAGAAAATTCAAATGAATATACATTATATCCAATTAACCAAGAGAAAATTTAGAAGGGTTAGATTCTGTGGGGGGAAGAATCAAGATCAGCGGGAAGAATTGTGTCAGCACAACCTCCTTAAATCCATTCTAGTATATAATCCTTGAACCTGTAAATATTTGAATTCTATATAACTTGGAGCTTGATCTATATATGTTTCCTATTTTGTACTCTTTTATTTTTTCCTTCCATCTTACTATTTCAAAAATCCCTTGAACTATTACTAAGGTTCGATAGTAGACTAATCTGACTTAACTAAGTTTTGATATTGCTTGCTTTGGATTTAAGACTTGTAGGATATAATAGGATTGTTCCAACTCCTCAAGCGTCATGTTAACCTTTAAGGTACATTTTTCATAATCCTTTTAAAAACGTGTCTATTTCCCAATTAAAGAGAAAGGTGTAACATTTTGAGTTCAGCAGTGTAGACAGTAATAGGGTGATAGCGTGTGGAGGAAAGAACACTTGCGCAAGATGATGACAGGATGTGGCGGTTAGGGTTTTCTAGAGAACTTTTTTTTTTTTTTTTCAATGAAAAGTTTTTTGTACATCAAAAGAAACAATTTTTGCTCTAATACCAATTGGTGAAGGGCAACATAATTTTAACGGTACATCTTGCAGATAAAGAAGGTGAGTTGAATTGGATCCAAGAAGCCTTGGATACTCTTCAACATTGTTATATAGATTCCCTTTTAATGGTTGCTCAAGTTCCCAAGTCTTATTGGTAAGCACGTCCAATGATTATTTGTTTTTGTTAAACACACAACACAGTCAGTAATGTTGACATTTTCCATTTCTATTATAAAAGATCATTAGGTGAATATATTCTGTTGTTTATAAGTTGCTGTATATGCACTCCATTGAAGGGCTTATGGTGCATTTGCTTCCTCCATTTTAAATAAGGAGCCCTTTTGTTTTCTGATTTAATTTTACGTGCAAAAATTTCTCTTAATTAGTTTTTTAATGGCAATTGTTGGTTTAATCATTAACATATTTGACTGAGAAACAAATATAAAAAATACCCACGTGAGACACAAATGGTAGAAAATCAAAAGGATAAAATTAATTTTATTTTAGTTTAAGAAGTCCCTAAAAATCACTTAGCTCAAATACGTGCAGTGTCTACACTTTTTTTTTTCTTTAAAAAAAATTTAAGTGCATTTTTAATTAATATCTACTTTGTCCCATAAAACTTTCCTAGTTAAAAAATCTTATCCAAGAGAAAGAGAAAGGAAGAAAGATAATGGGTAATAATAGCACAGCTTGAAAAATTTTATATTAAATTAATTTTATGAATAATAATGTTACATAAGTCTATGGATCCACAAAAATCATAACATTGCACTTTCTTCTTTATGAGATAATATCATATTGCTGTCCACTCTCCTCTCATTACCCCCTAGTTAACAACCCAAAAATAGAAAAAAAAAGTAGCAATAATTCCAACAACATGTACAATAATTCAATGCATAACCAGAACTAGTAAATCCACTTCTTCACTCACCAAATTAGGACTAAAGAAATGCAATTATAATTCTTCACTTTTCAGTTCCCTCTTTTTTTTTTTTTTTTTTTCCTCCAACTTTTGACATTAATGCAAGTAAGAGGCAAAGAAAGACATCATGGAAGGGTGGTTTAGGAGAATATGGCTTCTCCGAAGTTGAGTTTCAAAAATATCTCTTTTCTTAAAAAAATAAAATTAAATTTCAGTTCAAAGTGATTTATACAAATAACCAATTTTTAAAGCGGCGTAGAGCCTGATTAGCACATAACACATAATGGAGCTAAGGATCCGCTGACAAGCAAAGTAGCCAAGGCACCACTTGAAGGGCCGGTGGCCAGAGCCCGGACCTCGTTGGCCGGCAAGGCCGAGCTCAAAGAAGCAGCAGCAAAGCATTATATATATATATATATATATATATATATATTAATATCATGTTAACTGACTTGCCTTGGAGATGAATGAATATAATTGTTTTTACTACTTATCTTAATTGTTGTCTAGAGCAGACGCAAGGGTATTTTGACTAGGAAATAATTTATTTTTAGTTGGAAGTATATTTTATACGTATGAGTTTGCGTGGTTTGAGGAATTTAAAATCCTTTGTGGACACAAATTATGGGGACAAAATCCACCAACTATTTTTGTTTTAGTTCCTTTTTCGTTTTATAATTTCCCTTTGGCCAATGTTTCACACAATTCTTTGTACTTTTTTCTTGTTGATATATGTACTTTGACATGGTGTGATTGCAACTTGTGATGATATATAATAAACATATAAGAGGTATATATTGAACCCAATTTTTATGATATGTAACAAACATACAAGAGGTATGTATTGGACCCAATTTACAAATATGTTGTTAGGTTTAGTTGGTGTGAGATTTTTGCCAAAAGATTTGTGCTCATAAAAACAGCCATAATAATGACATGTTTAATTTGCTGAGGGATTGACAACAACAATAAGAAGAAGAATAGTAACCATAATAATGAAGTTAGTTAGATAACATCAATATTCTACTTTGTTTCCCATGAATTATGGGTTGAAATGTCTTAAATCAGCAGGCATAGCCAATAAATATGAAACCAATTTTGATGCCCATCAAGATTAATTTTTTTTCCCCTTTCAAAAAGTTAATATGCTCATCAAGGTTTAATCCCTTTTAGAGCAGACAAATAATCAATATGAAAAGAAAGCAATTTAAAATCATTAATGGAGTGTGAGAAATTTATTATAAACTGCAAGGTACAAGCATAAAATTCTCAAACAAATCTAGTTATTAATCGTCCAAGTGTTACACAAAACAATCTCATATTTTCAAGTCATGTTCAAAGACATTAATTGTCAAAAAGGGAAACTGTTCTTTTTCTTCACATGTAACAAATAGATTAAAAAGGAAGGAAAGAACAATCCCAAGTTATGATGTGAACCTTTCTTTCCTTCTTTTTCGTTTTTTTTTTTTTTGGTATTTCTCTCATAGGTATTGAAAAAATAATTTACTCGTAGATATCTATTTTTCAAATATTCGATTTATAGAAATAAATGATTTTACTACATTTAATACTTTGAAATTGTGTATTACTGGTAAGAATACCCATCGGAGAAGTACTTTTTTTTTTTTTTTTTTTTTGGGTTTCCCCTCTTTTGCAGAAAACTTATGATGGGAACTTCACAACTAGCTTTGTTCTATGCACAACTCTGCCCTCATTAATTAACGATTATTGGGTCTACACCAATAAGCAGCTTACCTTATTTCAACATTAACTCACATGAAAGAGCAAACCCACCACCACACTTTCCTCACAAAATACTCAGCTCAATAGCCCACCATTGTTTTTGGTCACTAGTCTAATCCAATCAAATGCTTTGTATGTCTTTCTTCTAAAGTCATCTCTTATTGAGAGGTCTTGTAACATAATCCAGCCATTTTCATTTCCAACGTGCATTTTTATCATGAAAATTATAGCACATTCAAAAAATTTGGAATGTATTATGGAGTCCAAATCTCAATCACTAAATAATAGAAAAATTCTATATTACCTATTTAAAAAAAAAATAATCAGCAAAAGTTCATTTAAATTGGTTTTCTTCATTGTTCAACAAATAAAATTGAATTACATGATACATCCTTAAAAAAGTGAGATATACTATAGCTTCTACCATATTTTGAACGCTTACAACACAGATTCATGATGAGAGAGAATAATATAGGATTATGCACTTGTTAGCTAGATTCAATTACCACTCTCTAGAATGCTAACAAAAAAAATAAAAAATCCTGTACAAGTTGTTCTTTGTTTCTTTTCTAAGTAAGAGAAACTTTACCTTGTTAGAATGTAAGTTGCTCAGTCCCTTCAAAACTAGATATTAAGATATTTGAGTTGAACAACATTTGCTTGATGGAAACCAATAAACTCGTGTTTTTTTTTTTAATAAAAAGGTTATTATCAAAAATGATTTCCCACCTATATACCTCTTTTAGAGCAAGTGTGAGAAAGATCCACTACATTGTAATGCACCATAAATTGGGAAATTTCAGTCATTTCGTCCAGTGGTTTCCTTCCAAAAATCCAAAGTTGAAATGTTCTTTATACGAGCAATCATGAGGCTTTGTGTGGTTCCCACTTTGACAACCAAGCCCATCTGTGCCCTTTTTTCAATGGGTCCAACTAGCCGTGGCCTAAAAGGCAAGTCGGAAATTAAAGCAAATATTTCACGCACTATTTCTAACAATTGGAAGCAAAACCCCAAGCCAAAGGACCCTTATAAATTCATTCACTAGTACAAAGCAAAGACACAAACACAAATATTTTTCTTACATTGTTCTCATCATCTTAAAGTTTCCAAATTCCACTAAAACAAAAAGAATGGCAGGTTTTGGTACATTAGCAACTAAGAAAAAATTTCTTCTCATGGTTATCACATTTTTGCTTTGCATGACCAAGCTTATGGCTCAGGATCCAGCCACCCCACCAACTCCGGGATTAGAAACCGGAGCTGGGCTTTCTCCGTTGGTTTCCGGGGTTTTGGCATGTTCATCTCTTTTGATCTCTCTCGTCGCTCTTCTTAATTGAACGACATTTGATTCGAAGGCTTTTGTTTTTGTCATGAACACCATGCGTAACGAAGATTCATATGTATTGAGTTCTTGTGGTTTTCAATATCTTGTTATGGGTACATTGATTGTGTTTTTTACGTACAAAGTTTTGGAGTTTGTTGTAGCTGTATTTGTACAATATCTTCATTGTTTTGGCTTGGCTGAGATGTGGATATCAGGTTTTTTACTTGATATCTCTACAACGACACTGTAAGTACTCGTTCTACTACAGATTGATATACCAGTAATAAAATTCATACTCTTTGATTGTTTTATTTTTTTTTTCCCCATTATCATATGGTTGATTTTTGTTGGAATATTTTTTATGACCTCCGGAGCTGAGAACATTTTCATGATTTGTAATAATGCGAATACGATTACATGTCACTGAAGTAGTAATACTTTCTTTTCTTTCTATTTTCTTTTCCTTTCCTTTCAAAAAACGAAGTATAGAAAAACTTACTACAACCATATTTGCGGGGCTAATACATACTGTAGAGTCCCAACTTTTTTTTTCAAAAGAATTGTATTCTTATGAACATCATAATAAAAACACAATTCGAACGTGTTTATTGGTCTGTTTTTTGAGCAAGAATTTCGTTTCTAACGTCATTATACCGTTTTATGCTAAAGCATAATGACATGTCGTTTATCCTAAAGGATGTTCACACATCAGAAAAAGACATATGGCATTCTTTTTTAAAAAAAAAAAAAAAAAAAAACTTGCCGACAAAATATATTGAGATTTTTACTATAGAAAACGTGAAAAAAATTATCTTTTAAACAATATTAAGTTTTGTCAATTTTGTATTATGTTTTAATTTTAATATGAATACGACGATATTGAACGTTTAGAAACATGTTTGATATGTCCAACCTATATGTACAACACCAATGTTGCCCTTTAACATTGTATATTATAATCGTTGCAGCACCTCCTATTGCCCACCATATTGTCATTTTCTTTCTAGCGGGGTCCATGCACCGCTTAAAACCACCTTATAAATATAACACTTTCCTACTCTCAAACAAACACTTCAATTTCCATATTAATCTCTCAAGAATAATGTCGAAATCTCTCTCAAAGTTTCTTCATCGAATTTTTCAAATGGCGCAAGTGAGCTCTACTTCCAAGGTTTTCTTCTTCTTTGTACTGGTGGTCATCTTTACCATCAAGGATAAGATGGTTTTAGCTCAGAACTTCATTTTGGCATCGATAGACCCACTCTCTATTAGCTAGTGTTTGATGTTGAATACCACTAATGTCTTTTATCGTTGTACATTGTAGTAGTTGCAATATCCCTAGCCTCATTGTCTGTTTCTCTTTGGTGGGGCCCCTGCACCACTTCAAATTCACTATTACAATTAAGTTTTTTTTAGCAATGAAACACTTTCATGTTGTCTAAAAGGCCTTCCAACTTTTCCAGTAGAAATTTCAATTTTTTGAGGGTGTGACCCACTTTTAGCAATAACATATTGTCGTTAAAAGTCTTCAAAATTTATGACGTATATTTTTAATGGCGACATGTCACTGCTAAAAGTCTGGCATGAAACACAAAAATGTTTGCGCTAGAAATGTGTCACAAGGATATGGCTTTTAGCGACAACTAAAGTCTTTCAATCAACTATGACAGCTAAACTTTTTAGCGATTAAAGATCCCAAAATTTAATTTTTATTAATTTTTTTTGACAGTTTAATAAGGTTGTTTTTAGATTTTTTTTAGGACTTTTAGCTTCGACATATGTCGTGGCTAAAAGTCGTTGTCGTCGCCAATGATCTATTTTATTAGGGTTTATTAAACGATGTTGTTGAATGAGTTTTAGCGACAATTTTTTGACTTTTAGAGACGACATGTTGTACTATTATCACTAAAAAGTATTAATGATGACTTTGGTACTTTTTGCGATGACATTAGTTGGCTAAAAGCAAAATTTCTTCTAGTGAAACCACTTTATAGGTACACTTTTCCTCTCTCTCTAACAATAATTTCAATTTATATATTTATCTCTCAAAAATATGATTAATATCTCTCTCGAACTTTCTTCATTAGTTTTCCAAATGGTGCAAGTGAGTTCTTCTTCCAAGGCCTTTTTCTTCATCTTGGTGGTCGTCTTTGCAACCAAGCATACAATAGTTTCAGCTTATGGCTCTACGCTAGCATCAATGGTTGTCTTAAAAGTAGTTGTCGTCTTAGTGCAAATAAGGCCCATTATTTTAGGAGGCTCTATTGTCGTTGATTGTAGTTGTTTTAGTTTTGTTGTATGCTAGTTGTCTCTAAAGAGTCCAGTCGTTTCACTTCTTTAGTTTTGCTAAATATGCACCGTCATGTAACTGCTAATAGCTGAGCTTTGAGTCTTAAGCCTAGCTTTAGGAATTAAGAGGTGGATTATTAAGTCCTGATTTTGTAAACCAGAGCTTGATGTCACAAGCCGCACAATTTTTATCCCATCCTAATCATTGGAGGCTCACGACGACTATAGGATTCTCTAGAGTATTCTCAAAGTGTTAGAATCAATTAAAATACTCTAGAACATCCTAGAGAAATCAAGGCAATGAGGTAGAGTCATGGAGTTTCTAGAATGTTCCGCAACATTCTAAAAGCTTCCATGACATTCTAGAAGGTTCCATAATATTTTAGAAGATTCTACATGGGTCCAGAATACTCAAGAAACATCTAGAACTCTTTAGAAGATTCTGAAACTCTTTGGAAGACCTTAGAAAACTCTGAAACTTTCTAGAACACTTGAGATACATGTAACATACTAGAGTGTTGTAAAATACTCTAGAATATTCTAGGTCATGTGTGTAATAGGAAACATGCTAGAATGTTCTAGGATTACTTATGTTCCATAGAAACCTAGAACTTTACTTAGAAGGCCAATGGTCTATAGATAGGGGAAGACCCCCTCATTTGTAACCAATCTCCCAAAGTTTGCAAAGTTTCCATACTCTAATAGAAGCTTACTTTGTGCTTCGTATCCTTAGTTTTCTCTTAAGTATTCTTACTTAACCATCGTCATTCTTGCCTTGTCTTGTGAGTCTGAGAAAATTCAAGGCTGATTTAGCATCGAGATTGCTAAGGCCGCATGATCATGTTGTGGAAAAAGTAAGGCTGTGACAGTTGGTATCAGTGCCTCAGTTTAGCCATGACAAAACCAAAAGCAAGTGTAGGAATGGACACTACAAATGTGGAGATATTGGAACAAGGGCGAGGTCATGAATAGCAACTCGATCCCACAACACCAAAGCCACAGAAGAAGTCCAAGGACATAATTTCTAACTTTGATGCATGCTTAACTCAGGTGGAGGATATCGTGAGTGCTTAGGATGCACGGATGGAGAATATAGACCAACGGTTGGACAGTCTAGACGCAGAGGATGCTGAACTCCATGGGGCCGTGTGTGAGTCCGTTGGCAGGCTAGAAGAGTCCTTAAGAAAGGACATTCGAGAGCTTCAAGAAGAGCTCTTGGCAGAGGTGGCTCATGTTTGAAATGTGTACCAGAGGGAGATCAATAGTTTGCTTATCTAGTTGGAAGAAGCACGTGACGATTTGGCATTGTGCAAGAGGGTGGTTGCATCTGGTCTAGCCATACCAACCATAGAGGCACATAGGATTGACATGCCAAAACCCAAGAGTTTTGCTGGGGTGCTAATGCTTGGGACGTAGACAACTTTCTTTGGGGATTGGAGCTATATTTTGGTGCCACAGGCATTGTAAAGGATGCTGCCAAGATCCAATCTCCTACTTCATACCTCATGGACACTGCCATGTTATGGTGGCGAAGAAGGCAAGAAGACATCAAAAGAAAATACGTGCACCATTACCACCTTTGATGCCTTTAAAAATGAACTTAAAAGGCAATTTTATTTGGAGAATGCTGAGGAAGAGGCACATGGTCACTTGTGGTGACTTAAACAAATGGGTAGTATCCAGGACTATATGAAGGATTTCACAAACCTCATTCTAGAGATTCTGGATTTGTCTGACAAGGACTTGCTTTTCTTCAATATAGACAGGCTACAACCATGGGCAAAGACCGAGCTTAGGCATTGTGGTGTGCAAGACCTCGCTACAACCATTGCGGTTGTTGAGAGCTTGATTGATTACTCAAGTCAAAAGGAGTCCAAGTCCAAAGAGAAGAAGGGCAACGCCAACAAGGTGGGGGAGACCACTTAAAGAACTATCACAAAGAAGGAGGCAAGGACTATGCCTCGTCCAAGCAGAAGGATAAGGGGAAGCAAAAGGAGGGTCAAAACAATTTTAGACCCAAAAACAATTGCTTCTTACGTGATGGGCCTCATTGGATTTGTGATTGCCTTAAAAGAAAGGCCCTTAATGCCATGACTGCATCCTTTGAAGAATAAGGGATAGAAGGTAATAACGAAGTGCTTATGTCAGCTCTTGGCAACTCTTGAATATTATTTAGAGTACTCCAAAGACTCAAGCCAAGGGATTACTATTCATGGATGCTAACATCAATGGGAAGGACACCAAGGCCTTGATCGACACAGATGCATCCTATAACTTTATCTCTATTGAAGAAGCTCAAAGGTTAAGCCTTAAGGTAGTTGGTGGAGGGGGCTTCATCAAAGCCATTAATTCATCAGCCAAGCCTATTCAAGGCATGGCTTGGGGCATAAAGACCACCCTCGAGGCATGGGTAGGTCATTTAGATTTATCTGTGGTACCAATGATTGACTTTAGAGTTGTTCTTGGTAAGGAGTTTCTTGATCAAGTGAAGGCTTTCCTAGTTCCATTTACTAACACTATGTGCATATTAGACAATGAAAAGACTTGTATGGTATCTACAGTTAGGTCTGTTGGAAAAATAATACGCAGCGAAATTTTAAAAATTTTAAATCAGAGTATTTTCTAAAACACAAGTTTGACATGCTATATTTATAAATTAACCTGATCTTACTGACCTTGTATTCGTCGAAAAGCTCCCGAAATCTGTGTAGAGAAGTAACGTTTCAAAAGAGCCTCAACCAATTGGTCTTCTTTGCTATTCTCGATCCACGATCGGAGTGAGTGTGGGCTCATACGTACAGCTCTTCCTCAAGGTGACTCTCCTTCCAACCAATTGAGAGAACCCAAAGCTAGTGTTCATGATTTGTGAACAAGAGCTCTTAAGGAGTTTCAGATTCTCACCAGTAAAGTATCACTTTTAATCTCTCTATTGATCTAAAAAACTCATGAGACTCACTCCCTATTTATAGAGGTTGGGTCTAGGGTCATTCCTTATCAGATAAGGTCTCCAAAATTCAAAACAGAATCAAATTCGGGTCAATATCGGATAAGATACGTATAAAAACACATGAAAATGCGTGATTTTTAATTCTTGCATAGGCAGGCCGAACTTTTTCATAGGCAGGCCAAACTTGCCTAATCGGTAGACCAAATTTTAGGATCGGTATGCCGAACTGCCGAAATAAAAATCACGCGAATCTTTTATTTTTCACCTGAGATTCTATAGGATAAAGCCTCAGTTTTAATTCAAATAACCCAATAGAGAAGTTATCTAATTAAAACAACTTTATCTAGATAATCTCTAAGAAAATAAATAGATTCCTAATAATTCTACAAGTTTATCTTGATTTAATTTATTCAAAATTAAATCAACTGATAAACAGACAAGAATTATTTGACCTCAATAATTCAACAAGTTTATCTTGAATTAATTTTGTTCACAAAATTAATTCAACCGACAAACAGACATGAATTGTTTGATTCTTCCAAATTTTCAACCAATCTAATAAATCGACATAAGTCACCAATTATTGTAAAAGCACGTCGTATCATTACAGGATTTTGTGAGCTAGCAAAGGGGCCCAAATAGACCTATATAGTTCAAGCTCCTGATAATTATGAAACCCAATATCCCAGATATATATTTCATAATTATCAACTCCAACGCTACTCCACTAAAAGCTTGGAGCTGCACTCTCGAACTCTATAGAATTACAAAGCCCGTATA
>CAMOHE010053103.1:7634-29391 GCA_946598075.1 Artocarpus hirsutus | reverse complement strand
AACCCTAGGTGGATATCAACATAGGATTGGAGAAGAGTCCGCCGACCGGACTCACGACCAGTAGAAGGATTTGGTAGGTTAAATTATAATTCAAGGCATGTAAGATTTTAACTTATTCTTTTATTCTGGACTGTGGTTGTATCATAATATTGTCAGTACTACATGTGTGTGCACAATATGTAAGCCAGTGGGACCCATATGCGTTCCACCCCATGTTTAATCGTTTAATGTTATTTTTATTGTTTAATTATCATAATGGTTTACTTTTAATTCCTTAAATTATTCTACTTAAACAAATTTTAAAATTATCACTTTTAATTATAAATTTGAATTTTAAAACCCTGTTTTTAACTAAATCTTTAATTAATTAACTTAATTAAACCATCACGTCATCTCCCGTACTCCGGGGCGTGACACGATTTCTATGTTGTTCACTCGATTCTTCAAGATAGTAAAGGCCATCAATCTCCCTAGCATGTCCAATCATCTTCCTCGTACCCTGCTCCTGAATTACACAATGAAAAGGATAAAAAATCACATTGCAATTAGCATCTTTGGTTAGTTTTTGGACTGACAAGAGGTTGGTGAACAATTTTGGGACATGGAGAACATTTTTTAGTGTAAGTGAGTCACTAATAAATATATCTTCTTGACCAGCAACAATAGTGATTGAACCATCAACTATAGTGACTTTCTTGTGACTAGGACAGGGTATGTATGAGACAAATTTTGCGGAGAAAGAAGTCATATGGTCTGTGGCTCCCGAGTCAATGACCCATGTGTTTGAGATTTATCCAAAGCATTAGAGGCATAAGAAGAAGTAGATATACCTGAGAAGGTTAAATTAGAGGTATTTGTTGAAGCTGATTTTTTCAGTGAATTTAATAAATAATTTAATCTCTCAATCTCCTCTTTATTGTGTCCAAGAGAAGTGTCCTGGTGGCTGTTATCTTCCGTTGACTGCACTCCTGCCACGTGAGCTTGAAGCTGTCCCCTTCCTTGTCCTTTCCTCCTTGCTTCGTTCTTGTTCAGAACGTAACACCTGCCATGGAGTTTCCAGCACTTTTCTTTGGTGTGGCGTGCCTTTTTACAGTAGGTGCACCACAAGTCATCGCGGTTAACAGGCTTTGATCGATCTAGTTGTGTGTTCCCTTTAGGGGATAACTGCTCTAATGCAGTGTTCTTGCCACTTGTTGTCTTTGACACCAGCGCTGAGCCTTCAATCTGTACATTCTCAACCATAAGTCCTCTTCTCCCTTCGTCGACACAAATTATAAAGATTGTCTCATTAAGAGACAGCAACTCCTCTTTGCCAAGTACTTGAATCCGTATTGCATCAAATTCAATATTAAGTCTTGCCAGAAAATCATAAATTCTTTCTCTTTCTACAAACCTCTTAAGCATGGCTGCATCTTCGCTACACTTCATCTAGAAGCATTGATAATAATCCATTTCTTGCCAAAGACTGCAGAAGATTGGAATATTCAGTCACTGTCCGACTTCCTTGTTTAGTGGCAACAATCTTAGTCCTGATTTCATATATTTGTGCAGCGTCGTGAACTTTTGAATAGGTCTACTTGATAGCTTCCCAAATTTCCTTGGCAGTATTAAGGAACATGCAGGTATCACTGATTTCAGGAGACATAAGAGTTCCAAAGCCAAGACATCACCATTGAGTCTTCTTCGTCCCATGCGTCGAATTTTGGATCTCCTTTCTAGGGGCCAGTACCAAGCAAATGACTCAATTTGCCCCTGCCCTTCAAGAGTGTCCTCACCAGTTGTGACCACTTCAAATAATTTCTCCCATTCAACCTATAGGCGGCGCCTGAAAGTTCGGTAATTTCGTATTAGCAAAGTAGCCATTTTCAATGGCCTGGTTCTCAGTTGCATGAGGTTCAGAAACGTCGCTGGCTTCAGTGGTGTTTGACATGGCTCAAGAGGAATCAAAAAAAAAAAATCAACAGAGAAACAAAGATCGAAGAAGGAAATTCTCGTGGAGAAGAGAAGGGAGAAACCCTAGTGAAGACAAGAAATGCAGAGGTTGAAGAGGAAGAAAAAAATTCTGGAATGAGAACCAGAAAATAGCAAGACGAATTCTAGGATGAGAACCAGAAAAAAAATCTGGAATGAGAACTAGAAAATAGCAGAAAGAAAAAGAATCAACAGGTTGTCCAAAAAGGAACCTAAAGCACTGACACCATGTTGAAAAAAATGTCGATTCTTTTCAACTAGGAGTAGTTACACGTATATATTTACATCTGCAGTAACTGAACTAAGAAATAAAATAAAATAAAACAGAAAAAATGCCTGACCATTCCCTGATCTTAGACACCCTTGATCTTCGGCAACTAACAAAAAAAACACTAATTCCCTGAAAAAATAGGAATACAATATCTACCAAATAATAAAAGAACTACCGTGTTTTCCCACAAACTCTCATGCAATTGCAATTAATTGATTCCCCAGGAACAATATTTTCTTCATTTGGGATATTGCTCCATGGTATGCAAACAATTTATCACGGTGTTGTGAACCGGTAACGAATTGCAAGTGAAATTGGTATACCAATAATACCTGTTCTTGTAGTTTATAAAAACAAGAGCAAGTTGAGCAAAATAATGGCCTTGTCTATTTAGATAGATGCTCATAACGAAGATGCTTGTTCAACGTAGTGTCAGGAAGCTCCATCGCCCATCCTGACTGCCCCATACCCTTTGTGCTCCATCTACTTGATGCTAATAAATACAAACACAACCGAAAACCCTATGCAAAAATTATCGCCAGAAATCTGGCTGTGTTTAAGTATTTGCATGATGTGAAAAGGAAAGATGTCAACGACAGAACCAATGCTCAAACGAAGGAATAAATGAAAAACAAACAGGGAATGCTTATAACAGCTCTAGTAAATCCACTAAATGGTCATTATCTCCAGATGATCGATCAAATGTTATAATTCCTTTAAAATATAATGCTACACAAGAATTGAGAAGGCTGTGCATAAGTAGCATGAGATTTCACAATGGCACAAAGCATCCAGGAGTGCCTTGTCTCACCGCAGACAACTTAATAATGCAAAAGGAACATACCCACAACGAGAAAATTTTGAAAAGTACACCATACCAATAATAGATATTGCAGATTTATCGTATGGACATGCATCTGCAGGAAAAATTCATAAAATCCCAAACATTCTTAAACATGACAAGGAAAAAAAATTGATTGAAAGAATGCGAGGCAAAACAAAATATATCACTAATTATGACGTTAAAAGATTTTCTGAGCCTCAGTTGAAGTCCTTCAACCTTTTCTTCAGCATGTCCATTGACTTCTTACGTGCACTTTGCTTTGCATTCCAGTCTGCAAGGCCTCCAAAGATCCCATCCGGTCTCTCATTAAATTTCTCACAGATAGTGGCCACCTTCTTATAAACATAGACAAGGAAAAAAAATGATTGAAAGGATGCAAGGCAAAACAAAATATATTCCTAACTATGACGTTAAAAGGATTTTCTGAGCCTCAGTTGAAGTCCTTCAATCTTTTCTTCAGCATGTCCATTGACTTTTTACGTGCACTTTGCTTTGCGTTCCTGTTTGCAAGGCTTCCAAAGATCCCATCCGGTGTATCTTTAAATTTCTCACAGATAGTGGCCACCTTCTTATAATCCAAAGAATTGTAGTTTTTCTCCCTTATCACAGGATTCATGAAGTTCTCAGGCTGACTGCTTGTCAAGAGGTTGATTAATTGGCGTGCTTCTATCAAACAGCCTTTAAAACAACCTTCTTTATACATCTCACTCAAACCCACACTCTGAAATCTTTTATCCGCAAAGGATTCCAACATCTTTAGATCGTTGTCAATACCCATAACAGCATTGAGACTAAACCTCTTGACACTATCACTAAGAAAAGCTGCCATTATCGAGTTAGAAATATGTTCAAGAGCACCACTTCCAACCTTGTATAGTGCATCCAAAGGCATAATTTGCTGGGCTGTGGACAAAAGAGTGTCCAGGTAAATAATGACTTCATTCATATAATCATTTCCATTCTCAGATAAATCCTCTGAGGTCCAATTGATATTCTCCGTAAGCGCCAAAAACTGATCTAACTTGTTATTAACCAAATTCAGAAGAGCAAGATAAGCTGCATCCCTTGAGATTTTGAGGACAACCTTTGCAGTTAAACTAGCTTGAGTCCTCTCAATCGATCGTATTGGGATCCCACAGAGCTGAGCTGCATTTCGAAGAAAAAAGTCACAAGCTCTTTCAAGAACAGATATGTTTGCGGCAATCTGCATGGCTTGAGAGATGCCAATGTTGCCGCCTTGAATTGTGTTGAGCAGTATCTCATTTAACACATCAATCAGAAGCATATCCATGTACTTTTTCACAACATCATACAAATTTGCATGCATCCCATAATACAAGTAATCGACAGACCCTTTGACGAAAGATCTAACAATGCGACAACAATCAGGCACCATGGAGGAGAATGGTGCAATGTAAGGGAAGGCTGGCATTATATCTGAGGTCTGAAGATTGAATAACAAGATATTGTTTTCATAGTCAGTCTCCTTCCTCATAACCATCTGCTCATAGGTATCATGAGCAAGAGCATTAACCATTTGCTCACGACACTCTTCCAGAAGAAGTTTATGGTATTTGTCTCTGTTATTGTCCAGTGCTTGAAGGAGTGGACCAACTTCATAGCCATATTGTCTAAGGGTGGACCCAAGAAGAGTGACATAATCCTTCACCAGTAGAAGATGGGTAGTGGAATCCATATTGGAGAACTGTTCCTCTAAAACAGAAGTTATTTTGGACAAAGCTGTTTCCCACATTGTTTCAACCTGCTCGGCTAAGAGTAGACCCCCAGCGGTCCTCAGGACGCGATCCTCCACTATGAAGAACCCTGCAATCTGAGCCAAAAATGTTTGATAAGATTCAACAAAAGGCTGCGTCGAAGAGATTTGCAGGTCTGAATTAAGCTGCAACATGCGATTTTGGTAGTAATAATCCCGAAACTGCTCCAGAATTCCTAGACAAGTGTGGATGTGATAAGCACGAAAAAGAGGTGTCAGATCAATCTTCAAAGCAGAATCTTCATCCAATTCTTCCACATCTAAAGTATAAGAAAACTCTTGTAACTCCGAAATATTTTGCTCCTCTGCTTTCCTCTGGCGTTCTAACATTTCCTCATCCCTCTGACGCACAGATGCAGCATGACCTATTGCCGTTTGCCCAATAACCTTTGCCGAGCTCCTTATATGCACTAGCCACTCATTGAACTGACTACAAACTTTCTTCTCAATGTGTGATTTAATTACCGGAATTGTCCGCTCTATCACCATTCTAAGTGCCTTGACAGGAACATTCTGCAAGTAAGTTCTCTCGATCAGATCCACCGTTCTCAATGCAGGGTAAAACTGGCCCTCAGAAATGTGATTGTTACACTTGATACAAAGGTCCAACACCTGCATGCAATTCTTCGACATCTTGATAGCCTCTGTCACGTTCTTCTTGATTGCATAATATTCAAGAAGCTCCTCAAGTTTAATCAAGAGAGCACTCCCAACCTCTTGCAACCTAAAATTATCACTCGACAGCTCGCCTTTCAACTCCTCAGCGTCAACCAACACACCCCGAAGCTCATCAACTGCGAGGATGAATTCCTCATAATGAGTCTTGCAAAGATCCTCAATCTCTACTTCCTTTTTCTTCACAACAAGCTTGAGTTGGTGAAGAAGCAATTCTGGCCTCCCCATCTCAAATGCATGCCTAACAAGTGGGCCCACGTCATCACCATTCCCAATCAAAGTCACAAGGACTAAGTCCTCTGCTGTATCCCCATTTGCTGCAACAGTTTTTCTCTTTGGTTTCATATCCATTATTAGTCTGATCGGTCCTACCAAAAATAAAAACATACAAGTCAATCAGAAAACAAGATCACATACTTAATGTGAAACATTCAACCTCCTTGAGCAAAATAAATAAATAAATAAAATAAAAAATAAAAAAAATTCCTTTTCTCAAAATGAAAATTCCCCACCATGCAAATTGCAAATGCAAAACCTAAACCACTCATACACAGGAAGACTTCTCATGTGTTTTACCTTATGTTTTTAGGAATGCTGCACTCAATCCTACGTTTTATAAAGGGGTGTGTTTAACGCGATTTATAAAGCATAGGGGGATAGTTTTAACACAATGATGAAGTGTGAAACGTAACATTTCGATAATACACGTGGAAGAAATTGTTATTATTCCACAAAAGGACTTAGAAAGTCTGTCTTGGGAAAACATCTAAAACGGAAGTCTGTCTTGGGAAAACATCTAAAACGGTTTTTGTTCAGAAGCAAATAGAAAAGCCCATCAAAAGAGGAAATTCCGTCCTATGGCTATGAAATATTGAGATAGAGATTTAAAGTGGAATTTAGGCACATCATAAGAATTCTAAAACCCAAAAAAAGTGGGAAAAAACGAGCTCGCTTAAATTGGGCATTTAGGCATTGTAAAAAATGGGTCCATAACAAAATCCATCAATCACAACAATACTCTCAAAACATCACAAACATGAGAAGAAAGCATTTGACTCTCAACTACACAACAAAAATACATGAGCCTGAATAAAAAGTTCCACCAATAATGTCAACTGAAAAACCAGGAAAAAGAAAATGAAAATAGAAAAAGATCAAGGACTTGTTTGGTAAAGTCTTTGTTTTTAAGATTTTTAAACAAAACACAAAAGCATTTTCCCTTATTTCTATTTTTATTTTTTTAAACAAAAAAACATGTTTGATAACCGCCTTTTGTTTCTACTTTCAAAAAGAAAAAACACGTTTGACAACAATGTTTTGTCACACTATTATTAACAAAAAACACAAAAAAAGAACAAAAATATTGCCGACTCAGGCCTGCCACATTCAGCATCAGGATTGGAACAAGAAGCCAAGTTCGGCATCGGGATCGGCCCGACAAGCCTCACTTTATCTCTCCTCACTTTCTCCTCCTAACATAAACATGTAGGCCACGTGATAAAGTCTAATTCTAATTTTGAGAATAAACAAGAGCTTAGATCATTCAAAAGTCGTGTACTTTTAAGAGTACAAATACAAACTAATAAACCTTTATAATGTCATAAAAACAAACACATAGAAACTAATAATTGTTCAAGTATAAAAAGTCTTAAACTAATAGTTATTTAAGAAGCGTACACTATCCATTTGGCCTTAAAAATTGATCATTTAGCACCAAAACTAATAAACAAGAATATAAGACATCAAGTGAGGATTTCCTAAATGTAGAAACAGACGAGCTTTTGAGCCACACATTGATGAACTCAAACAAAAAACAGACAATTATCAGGAACACCAACATATAGAAAACAATAACGTAAAAAAAGGGGGGAGAGACAAAGAGAGAGAGGATTTTGAAAATGGTGGCGTGGAGTGAATTGACACACCAGAAATATATATCCAAGAAGCAGATCACTAACAACAACAGCTGCACTTTAAGCAATTGAACTTGAGCTAAAATTGTAGGAGTAACACACTCCAAGATATCAGTCCCTTCTATATGTGTCTTGGACAGATCTACACAAAAGAAAGCAGAGGAAGCTTCACTAAACCACTATTTATAACACAACAACATGGAACACATAAAACCAAGTAAACCAAAAATTTCACGTTTAAAAAAAATAAAATCATAACAGAAGTAACTTTATCAAATTATGAATATAGCAGCAACCAACAGAAGTCCACTGTCCTTAATAGTGGACCAAAACTCAACATCAACACCAAGACCAAACCTGCATGCCCAAGGAAAAATAATCTGCATACAAAGCCACAGCCCTGAAACCATCCTCCTTACCATCACACATCATATTCAAAATATCAACTTCCCAACACCCTTTGAACCCAAACACATCTGTACACAAAGACAATCCAAGTTGTAATCTCCAAGTCTCTTTAAAGACCATGTCCATAGATAGTAAAAACTCGGCAAAAAAAATAAATAAAAACAATATTAGTTACAAAAAGTAGAAGTAATTCAAAAGGCCAAGTTAAAGCATGCAAGATGTTTGCAGTCAATTACCAGCCTTCGCAAGCCATCTCCAGAATTAGAAGCGTGTCCACAAATAAAGCAAAACGAATCAAATTAGCCTATAGTGTACATACAAGACGTGGTGCTTATGCATTTGTTTCTTTCATGATTCCTAGTCAAAATAGATACACTATCAGGGGCAAAAAATCAAACAATTGTTCTTATCCATTGACTTTTGGCATCGCCAGTCTCTCTAAAAGGACGATATTGCTTTGAGATTTGGGTTGTTGGATCGGCCAAAATATATTGCTTATGGTTTTCAAACGGAACATTTATGTCATTCAGCCTTGCATTCAAACTGCTAAAATCTTTTTGATCTCATCAGATATATTACCACCAATTGCCTAAATGCACGTAAAAAATAATAGATTTGCATATATCTTCACCTTTCATCTTATTGCTCGTATGACATTTGCCACTAGACTTTAAAAAGGAATAAAATTGGCTTATGATGATTATTTAGGAAAAAAAGGGAAAGAAAGAAAGAAACCAGCAGCTAAAAAGGTCAAAAAGGAAATTTGTGCAGCAAGCCACAAATCTAAGCACCAAAGTAATGTGTTACAGATGGCATATATATACTTCACTTTCCCTTATAAATGGTTGCAGATTTTCAAATCCAACAGAAAAACTACTTGTACAGAACAAAGCAAAACAAAGCTTCAGTTATAACTCTTACATATATTCAATCAAATTATTGAAGATGGCAATGTAATTTAAAAAAAAAAAAAAAAAAAAAAAACCCAGAAGAGAGGAACTCAGAGCACTGAAACGAAACAGATAAAACAAAGAAAAAAGACAAAACAGAGCGCAGAAAACCACGAAAGCCACGGCAGAGCTATTGTTTGTGACTTGGTTTTCTTGTTCAAAAGAGCAAAAAAGCAAGTTCATTGGTTTTCAACTCAGAAACTCCAGTGACAACAAATTTTGTTGTGAAAAGTGAAACTACAGAAAGAACAAGCACGTAAATTAAAGAAGCTTTTAATCCTTGGATCACTGAACAAACAAACAAAAATAGTGAAAAGTGAATTACCTTGTGTGAAAGATCTCAAAACCAAAGCTAAGAAAGAGATGGATGCAACACTTCGACTGGCTTTGAAATTCTGTAACAAAGAAATTGTAAGCCAAGAACAGAACTACAGTCAAAAGAATCCCTAAAACACGGAACTACAGTCAAAAGAATCCCTAAAACATAAAGCGAATTAGGGAAGAAATAAGTTCGTTAGCAGTTGATGATCGAAGAAAATTAACAAAATCCGAGATTATCAGTGAGATTTGGGAGCTGTAAATTATCAGTTAGATTTGGGAGCTGTAACAGTTTCTCATCCATTTTCTTGAGAAACAAACGGAAAAATTACAGGGAAAAACGAAGAGGAGAGTGTGAGGTTAGGAAAGAAATGAATAAGATTCAGGATGCATTGCTTGAACTGAGAGTTTTCAACATTTCTCTTCCACTTTCTTGACAAACAAACACATAGAAACCAAGAAGAGAGTGTTAGAACAGAAACGAAGGTTGTGAAATATGAGATTACAAAACTAAATAAATAAATAATTTTTGTCATCTAAATTTAAAAACCTGATAACAGTTTTAAAAAATTAAAAATAAAAAATGTGGATTTTGTTGGTTACGAAGGGCGAAACTCACAGAGAAACTGCATTGTTATTGTAGAGCGTCTACGGAGCTGAAAAAGCGAATCTAAAATGCTTTTTTCTTCACTTCTCTCCTCTCTCTCTCTCTCTCTCTCTCTCTCTCTCTTCTGCGGTTTGGGAGAAATCTTTGTCGCTCTTTCTTTTTTTCTTTTGGTCTCTCCGCCTTCAAATTTATTTATCTCAGCATTATTTCCATTTTTTTATGATCTCGTTTGAATCCGTTTCGCAGCGGACCATCAGCTTTCTCAATTCTCAATATGGGTATGAGGAATATGCTATGTGCGGTTGAGAAACCAACTTTCTCACACACTCTCTCTAAAGGTGCCACATGTTCGTACTTTTCGCCTCTTCAACAATGCAAATTCCCACCACAGCTCTCTCCAATGAACAAAAAAAAAAAAAAAACGGCAATGGGAAGAATTTAATTTAACCCACTTAATAAAATCCGAGAAAATATAAATTCGATGAATCTTGATAAAAATTTTCATTAACTCATCTAGTTTAATTTTTTATTGAATAGATTTGACTTGATTTTTTATAATCTAAAATCATCTGAACCCACCCAGTATAAAATATATATATATAGTATTTACTATAAATATTATAATTTTAATATAATATTATATTTAAAAAAAACCTCTCTTTATATATTAACGTAGTTTATAAAAGACATCTTCTCTTTGATTCTATATTTCTAGATTTTCACTTTTTACTTTTTAATACACTCCATACACTACACTACACTGTACAATCCCTTAAAAATATAAATATAAAATATAAAATATAAAAAGATTTCACAACTTTCCACTCCAGTATACACACCAAGTTTGTGTTTCATTCACAACCAGACCTATCTATTTCTTCACTTCAAAATCCAAATAGAAAAAAACCTCACTTTTGTTTTATTCGTTTGAGTGGAGATGCTTGCAGTTAGAGATCGACGATTGTGCAACATGCTGGTTGTAGGTTCATATTTATTGACTAAAATAGTTTGTTTTCTTAGTTTTTATTATGTTTTATTTGTTAGGTATGACATACATATTTGAGCTTTGTTAGACATCAAATATATAATAAATTTTAGTTTTTTCTATATATTTCTTATTTTGGTTAATTGTTCGTGTGAATTTTTTTCTTTTTTATAATGCTCAATCCGACAACCTACTCAATCCACCCAAACTTTAATTAGGTGTATTGCTTTTAAAGATTGGGTTCATTGGGTAAATTATATTAAAAATCTGTCACACCCTGCCTTTTTCGTACTGTGATAAACATTTTTCTTACTTACTTATAGAGGAAAAACTTAGGGAGATTTTTTTTTAATAAATATTTTACATATACTGATTTTAGCAACTTTTGAAATACAAACATATACATATATTTACATAATACACTCTTTCTTACAATATTGTTTCAAATTAACATAAAATATATCACAATGGAAACAAAACTATGGCGGTATCCATACCCATTCTGCACATTACTCATCCCTCTGCCAGCTCAACAATGAAATTATTGTGACCTTCTTGTCGAAATACCTATAGTATGAAATACTTAATGAGCTTACTCTCAATAAGTCTCAATACAACCCACATGCACATTCAATAAAATGAATAATCCAGTTATGTTTTCTTATAAACATTTTTTATCATTGTCATGTCTTATCTTTAGCTAGGGCCCAAGTTTTCATACCATTGAGCGCATAGCTCTACGTGACACCAAGACCATACTATATCCTTAAACTCCTCTTGAGTCAAGAGTCAGTACGACACTCTTCTTAATTTCTGGTGATATATTTACCAGTCCAATTATTATGGTTAACATAACATGCATGAAGTGATAATCACATGATATACGCAAACATAATGCTCTTATACGGTATAGTATACACGAGTACATACTTTTTATACTCATAGGTACATTTTAATATACACACAGGTATACAACATAATATATACACAGGTATTTATTTTGTATACTCATAGGTACACATCTATACTTATAGGTACTCATGTTATGACATACACACAGGTATACACCTTGATATACACACAAGTATACATATGCACATATCACATTCTATACCTATAATTTCATATTGTAGGTGGGACAGGTACTTACTTGGTTCGAGTGCTACATAAGTCAACCTTAGTTTCCTCTTTCCTAGACTTCTAGGATCCTATTGGTCAATTACAAAGCTATTAGCCAAGTTTCATTATTTCCTCTATGTCTCTATACGAAACGATTGTAAATTAATAAATCGAGTTGTATAATTGTATACAACTCTGCTAATCTCGGTTTTCTTACTTCTATCTAACTCTATCTTATCGTCTCTAACGAAAGGCTGAAATCTTTCTAATCAATCCTTTTTCCCATTTGAAGACGCTTGAGGATGATTCGGTTTACTCAGGAAAAAATGATAGTTTTGCCCCTAGTGGGCCTACTAACTTCCCCAGCTCAATTTTACTATTTTAACAAAAATAGTTGCATACTAATTTTAAAATAATACTCTAGTGGGTTGGATTTCTTTATTTCACATCAATGCCCCATTTTATTGAAACTTTACAATTTTGCCCCTTAATTGAAAATTTTGACAATTTTTTCCCCAAAACTAAAATGAATCTCGTTAAACCAAATTTTTTTATTTTTCATGAAGAACATTTTTGCCCAAAGTACCGTATTCAAAATCCTTTAGAAAAATGATATTTTTGCCCTTTTAAATTTTTTTCTAATTTTAACAAATTCTTGTAAAATTCAAATCTTACAAACGGTTGAGATTTTTGACGAACTGTCTGTCATATTTAATAGTTTCATCAAGATCTACAACTTTTGTGTTTTAACTTTTATGAAATTCTCACTACACAGGGGTGATTTTGGGCATTTTTTAAATCTACCGAGGGAAAACTTTTTCTTACAATTTAGTCCTTGGGTTATTTTTGCAAAAATATGTTTCAAAACTGCTTCCAGCCACTGTATAAGCAAATTGAACCTTTGCCTAGGTCATTTTCATTCCCAATCACCATTTTAGAAAAACTAGCATTAAAATTACAAAAATTGCCTATTTTACAAAAACAAACATTTTCAACATTCAACTAAATTTCACAACATCAACATACTATAAATCATATTTCTATGGAATTTAATAAAAAATTTGCTTAAAAACCCACATGCTTTTTGAGATAACAAAAATCACTAAACTTTAAATTTAAGAAAATAAAACTTACCCAAATAACACTTTGTGCTTATAGCCTTCCAAGGTTCCCTTGAAGCTTTTCCTAGACATTATTTTCATGCAAAAATACTTTAAATTAACTTACCTTCCTTCATCCAAGAAAAACCTAACAAACCTTGAAAAAAGTTTAGGTTTTTACCTTATAACTTGATGAAATTCCTTGAGCTTTGCTTCTTGAACTTACTTGGGGCTAATTTTGCAAAGATGTGAAGTTGAAAATTTTTTGGGAAGGTTCATAAATGGTGGCCGTGGGTGCGAGGAAGAAGAAAATGGGGGATTTTTGGCTAAACTCTCATTAAATTCATGCTTATCCTTTATGGTGACTCACTAAGTCATCCATTGGTTCACCTAGGTCTCTTGGTGTGATTGGGCCACCTTTCATGGCATGGTGGCCCAATGAAATCTAGTTGGGTGTCCACTTAGTAGGCCCCAAAAATTTACATTGTGTAATTTTTCACCACACAGTATTTTTCTTATACTGCCATGGTAAATCAGTGCAAAACTGTAACACCCTGAAGTTAATTAAGTGTAATTAGAGTGTTAAATGGTGGATTAGTGTGCCATAATAAGTGTTTTCAACTTAAGTTTATCATTTTGGTAAAAATTAAGAAAACTTATGTTATTTTACTCTTTTAATAATTTTTAATTAATCTAAATTGTTTTTAATTGTTAATTGAAATATTTAACAAAACAATTTGATTTGAAAATTGAGTGTTGTTGTACACAGTCTTGTAAAACAAATTGCCTTTTCTTCCTCTGTTTAAAACTCACTCTCACTCTCTCTCCTCACTCTTTCATTCTCTTTCTCTCTCCTCTCTTCCTCTCTCTCAGTTACACTCTCTCTCTCATTATCTCTCAAAATTTTTGAATCAAATTTTGATTTCAAGCTTCGGGTTAGTAGATTGGAGGCTCAGGAACAAGATTCAACAACAAAAACATCGTTTTAAAGCTTTGATTTGAGGTTAGTTTCTAAAATTCAAAAGTTTTTCTATTTTTCAAATTTTCATGCATTTTGAAATCTAAGAATTTCTAAGCTTAGAAAAGCTTCAATCTAAGTTAGATGGACTTAGATTAGCTAGAATACAAACCTTGTTTGAAGAAAAATGGTGAAATCAAGATTTTTCATTTTTTTTCTATTTTTTCTATTTTTGGATTTATTTGAAAATCTTGTTTAAAACTTGTTTTAATCCATTAAAAAGTGTTCTACTATGATTTTCTATTGTTTATGATGATTTCCCATGCCTAAGAATTGAGAAAAACAGGTTGGATTGAAGAATTGGGCTCGGGGAAAATCGAAACCCGTGCGTGGAAATTTCTGGAATTTCTTAGATCGACAGGCCAAACTTTGTATTCGGCAGGCTAGATTCAAAGGATCGGCAGGCCGGATTCATCCAACCGGCAGGCCAAACCTAGAAATATTCGGCCGACCGAACTTGGCTTTCCGGCAAGCTGAACTATGCAGTTCGATCGATCAAACCAGGGGGACCGGCAGGCTGACCGAACCTAACTCAAATTTTATGATTTTTCACCCGTTTTCACTGTTTTGAACCCTGATTGAAATTCCAACTTTACAAAAAGATTTTATAAACCTAAATGGCACACTAGGACACCATGAGATAATTTAGTATCATAGGATACCTTGGGTTAGATACTAATGAACTAAGTTACTATGCGTTTAGGAATTGTGTATGGATCCGCGGAGCTAACGTATAGCGGACCGGGATTACGGTGTGGGACACCGACACAAAAATCAAGGTAGGACTTCTACCCATTTTCTTTGGTAGCCCTTTTTCAAAATGATTTAAGCCAAAAATGAATTTTTATCAAATGTTTTCAATGACTGATTGAGAAAATGATTTTGTTTGAATATCTTTACAAACGGCTGATTAAGAAATGCTCATAATAAACCTCATAATAAATGTTAATGATTATATTTGGTAAATAGAGGTTTTAATTATAAAAAGATATATGGGCATGATGCCATATCAGAGATCGGTTCGTGTAGTAAATGACCTTAGGGGCAGGCCTCGAAACCCAGCTAGGCCACTTCGGTGGTGAATATTTGGTTTGCCCAAGAGAATTAAAAAGGTACTCTTGACAAACTATTTTTAATGAAATTTTAGTAAATTTAAATACATATTTGATTTATTTAATTATTTATTTATTAAGAAAGTTCTATTAGAATATTTATCTGTTTAGTTTTTTTAAAAAATATAGTCCTACTAAGCCTTTCGCTCACGTTTTCATTGTTTTAAAATCTTACCCCTAGGTGGATATCAGCTGAGGATTGGAGGAGAGTCTGCTGACCGGACTTGTGACTAGTAGAAGATTGGGTAGGTTGTACTGTAGCAAGTAAGGCATGTAAACTTTTAATCTTTTTTACTTGGACTGTGGTTGTAAGATAATATTGTCAGTACTATTTGTGTGTGCACAATATGTGGGCCAGTGGAACCCATACTCATTTCACTCCATATTTAATTATTTTATTGTTCTTTTTATTTGCTCAATTATTATGACAGTTTATTCTATTTCCTTAATTTCTTCTATTCGAACGATTTTAAAATTATCTCATTTTTACTTATAAATTAAATTCTAAAACCTTGTTTTTAACTAAATCGTTATTTAATTAACTTAACTAAACTACCACATCACCTCTCATACTCCGGGGCGTGACAGAAAGGTATCAGAGCTCAAGGTTATGAACCTTGGGAATTGTGCACACATAGGTACGACAATGGAGTACCATTAATAGTCCAAATTTTGTTTTCAGAAGTGAGAGAATGGCACCTAGATGTCGCTCGACCGTAGATGCCGAGTTTGGAAATAATGAGGGCATGATGAGGGCTATGTTTGCAGCATTTCGACAGATGGCAGCAAGGGCAAGACCTGATGATTCTGAGGCTAGTCATCAGCATACATACTTTAAGGAGCTTCGGCGTGCATCAGTACCGACCTTTGATGGAACTGGGGACCCGCAGGTAGCAGAATATTGGCTAGATTCGATCGTGAAGCACTTGGATATGCTTAGTGTGCTAGCGGAGTATCGTGTGGAATTCGCAGCATATAAGTTTGAAGGTGGTGCTAATACCTGGTGGAAGCAAGCAAAGCGCCTAGAAAATAATGGTAATATTGATTGGGACAGATTCGAGGAGCTGTTCTATGATAGGTATTTTTGGCAGGGATGCAGGGACCAAAAGGCGGCAGAATTCTATAGGTTGCAGCAGGGCGATATGTCAGTTCGGGAATATGAGGCGAAGTTTAATGAATTGGCTAGATTTGCTCCCTCAGTAGTGGCATCGGAGCGTGAGAGGTGTATCAAATTTCAGGAAGGACTTAAGGCTCCTATTCGACGGCAGGTGGTTGCTCTGCGACTCCAGAACTTTAGAGAGCTTGTGTCATCAGCAATATCAGTGGAGAATGATTACGCGCAGTACTGTGAGAATCGAGCTAAGACATCAGGAGGACCACAGAGGAGCGATAGGAGGAGCGTCAACAGTCGATCGACTCCGGGAAAGAGCAAACTGGGTGGCGTGAATAGCGGCAGCAGTAGTTCATCCAGTAGCGGGCGCAGCAACTCCTACAGCTTTCACTGTCACTATTGCCAGCAGCCAGGACACATCAAGAAGAATTTCCCGATCAGGAGCGCTCGCTTAGGACTTCAGACCGAAGAAGGAGCTAGTCATCAGCCTTAGCTTCATACTGTACCTCAACCGCAGCAGTATCCTCAGCTTCTATTCCATCAGTTCTTTCCTCAGCAACTGTCACATCCCGCACAAGGACACCAACTGTAGGATTTTCAGTGTAACGTCCCTCAGTATCGAGCGTCGAGTACAACTAGTGTCCAGTCACCATCATCGCAGCAGTATTGGCCAGTTAATCTAGGAACTAGTAATGTGGGTAGAGGAAAAGGAAAAGCTCCAGTGCAGGTTCACACGATGACATCAGGGAGTTCAGATGCCTAGACCAATAATGCAGTTGTCGATGGTACGATCATGGTTTCTCAGTCTTTAGCACACGTGTTGTTTGATACTAGTGCCACTCGTTCTCTCATTTTGAGTTCATTTGTACATGTCTTGGGGTTAGAAATAGAAGAATTTGACGAACCCTTAGTCATAGCTTCACCCTTAGGGCGGGTGTGTGTGAATAGTATTTGTAAAGCTTGTAACATAAAGATAGGGGATGAGATTTTAAAAAGTGATTTGATTGTAATCCCCATGAGATCAGATGATGTAATCCTAGGGATGGACTGGTTGTCCAGATACAGTGCAGTAGTGGACTGCCAACTTAGGAAAGTAACCCTAGTGTCAGATAAAGGGATGGTGATCACTTACCAGGGTGGTGGTGATCGACTAATGAGTGAGCGTCGTGTTAGGGCATGTCTCGGAAGGCAAAAGAATGCAGTTTGTTATGCTATCTTCATGGATTTGGAAGGAGAGCCTAGTGTTTCGAGAAGACGTGCAGTAATTCCAGTGGTAGATGAATTTGAATATGTTTTTCCCGACAAGCTACCAGGATTACCGCCGCATTGGGATATCGAGTTTGGTATCGAATTATTCCCGAGAACAGCACCTATTTCTATAACAGCTTATCGGATGGCATCGGCAGAGATGAAAGAACTCAGGAAGCAACTTCAGGAGCTTGTTGAAAAAGGATATATCCAGAATAGTACATCACCGTGGGGAGCACCGGTCTTGTTCGCTAAGAAGCATGATGGAACTCTCAAGTTGTGCATAAATTATCGACAGCTAAATCGAGTCATGGTGAAGAATAAGTATCCATTGCCCAAGATCGATGAGTTCTATGATCAGTTGGGAAGTTCACGGTACTTTTCAAAGATAGACTTGAGGTCAGGATATCATCAGCTCAGGATTAAGGAAGAGGACATTCCCAAGACAGCTTTCAGGACCCGGTATGAAAATTTTGAGTTTCTAGTAATGTCGTTTGAATTAACAAACGCTCCGGCAGCTTTCATGGACTTGATGAACAGGATATTCAGGCCTTACTTGGATCAGTTCATGCTTGTGTTCATCGACGACATTTTGGTTTATTCTAAGACTAGGGAGGAGCATGAGCAGCATCTTAGGATCGTGCTTCAGACTTTGCAAGAACATCAGTTGTATGCCAAGAAGGAAAAGTGCGAGTTCTGGTTGACAGAGGTCAAATTTCTGGGTCATGTTATTTACAAGCAAGGTATCTCAGTGGATCCATCGAAGATAGAAGCCACAGTGGATTGGGAACGACCGAGACATGTGGCGGAGATCCGCAGCTTTTTGGGACTTGCAGGATATTATAGGAAATTTGTGAAGGACTTCTCAAAGATAGCAGCACCGTTGACAAGGTTAATTAGGAAAAATGTTAGGTTCGAGTGGAATGAAGAATGCGAGTTTGCCTTTCAAGAGTTGAAGGATCGATTGACTTCAGCTCCAGTGTTGATCATTCCCAACAATGACGAGCCATACGAGGTTTATACGGATGCTTCAGGACGTGGACTTGGATGCATGTTAATGCAACAGGGACGCGTGGTAGCGTATGGATCGAGACAGTTACGACCTCACGAGCGGAATTATCCTACTCATGATTTGGAGCTCGCAGCAGTGATTCATGCATTGAAGATTTGGAGATGTTATCTGTTCGGGGCAACATTTCAGGTTTTCTCCGACCACAAGAGCTTAAAGTATTTGTTCACTCAAAGGGATTTGAACTTGAGGCAACGGAGATGGATGGAATACATGGAAGATTATGATTTTACATTGCAGTATCATCCCGGGAAAGCTAATATTGTCGCAGATGCGCTCAGTCGAAAATCTTCAAGGATATTGGCATGTTTGGCTCTCGAGGATTGAAAAAGGGATACGACAGTAAGTGAGTTTGGTCTACAGTGTTGCAAAGACTACGATCGTATTTCGGTGTATCACATGGAGACGACCCCAGCTCTTATTCAGATGGTGAAGGAAAACCATTGGCAAGACCAGCATCTTTAGGGAATCTGGACGCAGATTCAAAACGGGGAGCAATTCGAAGAATGGAGGATACATACAGATGGATCATTGTACTTCAGGAAGCGTTTGGCGGTTCCAGTTATCACTGAAGTGAAGAAATTCGTAATGGACGAAGCTCATAGATCTTAGTTCGCTATTCATCCAGGGAATACGAAGATGTATCATGACTTGAAGAGGCACTATTGGTGGAGAGGCATGAAGAAGGACGTTCGAGAATACGTGGCCAAGTGTGCGACTTGTCTTCAGGTGAAAGCCAAGCATCAGAAGCCAGCAGGTCAGCTTCAGCCACTTCCTATTCCAGGGTGGAAATGGGTACACGTGATGATGGTTTTCCTTACTGGATTGCCAAGGACGAAGCAGCGGCATGATGCGATTTCGATTGTAATTGACAAGTTAACGAAGTCAGCTTATTTCATTCCATTCAGATCGACGTGTTCAAGGAAGATTCTTGGGGAGTTGTATATGTAGAATATAGTGCGATTGCATGGAGTTTCTTTGTCCATTACATCAGATAGGGATACCAGGTTTAACGCTAAATATTGGAGGAGCTTTCAGGAGGCCATGGGTACAGATTTGAACTTCAGCATAGCATTTCATCCTCAGACCGATGGGCAATCTGAGCGAGTCATTCAGATTCTTAAAGACATGTTACGTGCGTGCGTATAAGATTTTGGCGGGAACTGGATGAAATACTTGCATCTGGTGGAGTTCGCATACAACAATAGCTATCAATCGAGTATTGGTATGGCACCGTTTGAGGCAGTGTATGGGCGACCGTGTCAATCACCAGTATGTTAGGCCGAGCCAGAGATTGTCGTGATTTGAGACCGATTGAGAGCAGCTCAGAGTTGACATAAGAGCTATGCGGATAGAAGACAACGACCTTTGGAATTTGAGGTTGGAGATTTCGTACTCTTAAAGGTATCACCTCGCAAAGGCATTTCGCGATTCGGAGTAAAAGGAAAACTCGCGCCAAGATATATTGGACCGTTCGTGATTACTCAACGTGTTGGAGTGGTTGCATATCGACTCAAACTTCCTCCAGAACTTTTGCATATTCATGACGTATTTCATGTATCGATGCTTCGGAAGTGTCCACCTGAGCAGGATAGGATCATTTCGATTCAGGATGTGCAGATTCAGGAAGACACAACGTATAAAGAAGTGTCGATCCAGATCATCGATTGTAAAGTGATTAGCTTACGTTGTCATGAGATCTCGTTAGTTAAGGTCGTGTAGCAGCATCACGGGGTTGATGAAGCCACCTGGGAATTAGAATCGAGAATGCGAGAGTTGTATCCGCATTTATTTTGTTTTTGAATCGATTTATAAATTTTGAGGATGAAATTTCTTTTAGGGGTGGAGAGTTGTAACACCGCAAAGTTAATTAAGTGTAATTAGAGTGTTAAATGGTGGATTAGTATGCCATAATAAGTGTTTTCAACTTAAGTTTATCATTTTGTGAAAATTAAGAAAACTTATGTTATTTTACTCTTTTAATAATTTTTAATTAATCTAAATTGTTTTTAATTGTTAATTGAAATATTTAACAAAGCAATTTGATTTGAAAACTGTGTGCTGTTGTACACAGTCTTGTAAAACTAATTGCCTTTTCTTCCTCTATTTAAAACTCACTCTCACTCTCTCTCCTCACTCTTTCATTCTCTCTCTCTCTCCTCTCTTCCTTTCTCTCGGTTACACACTCTCTCTCATTATCTCTCTAAATTTTTGAATCAAATTTCGATTTCAAACTTCGGGTTAGTAGATTGGAGGCTCGGGAACGAGATTCAACAACAAAAACATTGTTTTAAAGCTTCGATTCGAGGTTAGTTTCTAAAATTCAAAAGTTTTTCTATTTTTCAAATTTTCTTGGATTTTGAAATCTAAGAATTTCTAAGCTTAGAAAAGTTTCAATCTAAGTTAGATGGACTTAGATTAGCTAGAATACAAACCTTGTTTGAACAAAAACGGATTGAAATCAAGATTTTTTATTTTTCCTCTTTTTTTTCTATTTTTGGATTTATTTGAAAATCTTGTTTAAAACTTGTTTTAATCCATTAAAAAGTGTTCTACTATGATTTTCTATTGTTTATGATGATTTCCCATGCTTGAGAATTGAGAAAAATAGGTTGGATTGAAGAATTGGGCTCGGGGAAAGCCGAAATCCGTGCGTGGAAATTTCTAGAATTTCCCATATCGGCAGGCCAAACTTTGTATTCGATAGGCCAGATTCAAAGGATGGACAGGCCGGATTCATTCGACCGGCAGGCAGAACCTGGAAATGTTCGGCCGACCGAACTTGGCAGTCCGGCAGGCCGAACGTGCAGTCCGACAGGCCGAACGTGCAGTTCGGTCGGCCGAACCAAGGGGACCAGCAGGCCGACCGAACCTAACTCAAATTTTGTGATTTTTCACCCGTTTTCACTATTTTGAACCCTGATTGAAATTTCAGTTTTATAAAAAGATTTTATAAACCTAAATGGCACACTAGGACACTATGAGATGATTTAGTATCATCGGATACCTCGGGTTAGATACTAATGAACTAAGTTACTCTACGTTTAGAAATTGTGCATGGATCCGCAGAGCTAACGTATAGCGGACCGGGATTACAGTGTGGGACATCGACACAAAAATCGAGGTAGGACTTCTACCCCTTTTCTTTGGTAGCCCTATTTCAAAATGATTTAAGCCAAAAATGAATTTTTATCAAATGTTTTCGATGACTGATTGGGAAAATGATTTTGTTTGAATATCTTTACAAACGGCTGATTGAGAAAT
>CAMOHE010053102.1:12211-37414 GCA_946598075.1 Artocarpus hirsutus | reverse complement strand
AAAGTTCACTATAAGCGTATGATTCACATCATACCGGTAAAACAACATCACTCACTATAAGCTTTCTTTACGTATGAAAAACGTTTTTACCATGTCTAAAACCTTAACTAAAAAAATAGAGCCAGAGACATAATAATGTTAGAGCAACGAATTAAAATAAAACGGCAGGCGTAGAAAGACATGAAGGGGTAAAAAATTAATTATTTTGTGAAAATAGTTTAGGGTAGTTTTGAAATACTACATGAGTTAAAAGTAAATTGAATAATTTCAAAATAGAGAGATAGAAACTAGAGGTGAACAACGGACGGTTTGGCGGTTTTTGGGCGGGTGCGGTGCGGTTTTTTAGGATGGCGGGTTGACGATTAACCAACCCGCAAACCGCCCACCACATGGCGGGTGGTTTCGGTTTGGTTTTGGGTGGTCGCGGGCGGGTGCGGGCAGGTTGAGGCGGTTTAAACCTATGCTATTGCTTAATGTAATTTTTTGGACCTTTTTTTTTTAAGTGAAGAAAATTTGTAGAAAATATAAGATGATAATACATAAAGCATTCTCAACAACAAGCAAGTTTGATATCTAAAGACAGTGACCATATTCAAAAGTACAAATTAAGAAACATAATCATTCATTGCAACAAGAAACGTCAACTACAGATGAAGTGATGAACAAAATCAAGAGTCCATAAAAATTAAAGCGTATCCACTAGGTTCGAAAATAATAGAATGCTATAAATGAAATGATGAACAAAATCAAGTGTTCTTTTTCTTTTTAAGGCCTTTCTCTACTAACTTACTTGATTTAAATTTTGATCACTTCACAAAATAATAAATAAGTAGATAGGTTTAAGTTTTTTTTTTTTTAATATATAGGCGGGCGGGTTCGGGTTGAACCCGCCCGCAAAAATTTAAAACCAAACCCGCCCACCTAATATATTGACGGGCGGGCCCGAACCCGCCCGTAAAAATTTAAAACCAAACCCGCCCACCGAATATATTGACGGGCGGGTTGAACCCGCCTGCCAGTGGGTTGTTAACAAAAACCTGCTTTTTTCAAGATGGACGGGTGCGGGCGCAGGCGGTTGGTGGGTGCGGGGTGGTTTTTGTACCGCCCTACTTCATATTTGGATAATTGTTCTTATCCCAATTGTTGTCAGCTTTTCCAAAAAATAGTTAGGTTAGTGACCTTTGAATTAATTATGTGACATTGGCTTCTCAACAACATTAAAAACTTGTTAAAACTCACAAGAGAGGCAGCATATTTAAGTATCTAGCCATTAAAATAATAAAAAAAATGCCAACACATTAGAAACGATAAAATAAAACAAAAAAAAAAAAAAAGAAACGGCGATCATGATGTCTTATTTCATGGTCCAACTCTCTAACTAGTAAAAGATCTTGGTTCACGTGCCACAAGAAACTAGGTCAGAACCATTGTTCTTTTAAATGGAATTCTCATACAAGTTTCTTGACAAGCAAAGCTTTTTTTTTTTCGCCCACACAATCTCCTCCATATATACGGCCCAAACGTACTTTGTTCATGCCTTGGTATAAGGCATCAAAATGTCTCCAGCTGTTTGCCTCTCTTATGAAGGAAAGCTACTCTCGCTCCTCTCAAACGTAATATAAGTTTCTCATTAGTAGAGATATGCTTAGTCATTAGCTTGAGTTCAACTCAAATCCTTTCTAACCAATAAGCAATGCATCACATTATATGTATAATTTTCTACATAGGACTATATATATATATAATATAAAGATATTTACTTTTTTTAACTCATGATATCTACTCCTTTTTTAGCACCTGATTAATTTTTGAGGACACGTTTAAACCCTGCTATCAGAGTGCAATAATACAAACTAAGAGATATAGTCCCAAGGGCAATTGGTCAACCCAAGGCCTGCCAATCTATAGGACGCGGTAAGAGAGAGTAATTTATGCTGTAATATTGTTCATTGCCAAACCCTATTAGACCGTGGAAAAAGATACATCTTATCTTACTAATCATAATGAGACCTACGAATATAGAGGCGTTAGAAAAAAGACACGTGTGCTCCCTGGAATAGCATTGGCATCTACCTTAGAGGTAATCAAATCCTAAAGTGTTTGGCAAACAAGTTTAAACTCAAACACTGTACCATATGAGAGCTTTACACTATAACATATTTTTACTTTATATCGATAGCATGTTTTTACGGTTCAAATTTATGAGTTTAAACTCATTTACCAATTGCCTGGTTTACATGTACTCCAAAAATTACAGAGCTTTTGGCACTGTTAATCCTTTTAACTATTAGAGTATTGCCGTAGTTTAGTCTCTCTTTTTTTCAAATTTTTTTTCCTGTGATCATCGAATGATAATTTAGGCAAAATGTTCGTCTCAATTCCCGGAGAGAGAGAGAGATTTTGTACCATACAATATTTATGAAATCTCAAATTGACGTGCAATGGATAGGTTATTTGAAACTTTTGCGAAATAAACTGCAAGTTTTGAATATTTGAAGTAAAACTAATAATAAATAATACATTTATCAGGAGTAAATAATTTATAACGCAAAAATTATGTACCAAAATCCAACGGCTAAAGTCATTGACATAATAACATTCTCCGAACTCATCCAAGATGATGCTCAAAAACTTTGGATGAAGCTAGAAATGGGCTCGGAGCCATTACAAAGTAAAAAGGAAACTCTAGATGGAACCCACATGCATTAATTTCCCCCTTGTTTAACATCAACCATTTCATCTCACATTCAAGAAAACAGAACTTGACTTGTATATCCTCCTTTGGTGACAAATATACCCCCAGCATTACATTTAGACTTCTTTTTTTTCCGAAGAAACATGGATTTTATTACTTAAGATCGGCTAAGATGCTGGCAACAACATCAGGGGTGCCTCCCTAACGGTTAAAAGCCCAGCAAATTCACAATGGATTGCCTAAGCACACACCAAGTGAGCGGTCAGGTTCCGTAGCCTAGGAATCCATACAAACTTGTCAAGGTCAAACTTATTCATAACTGACTCAAAGATGAGGTAAGGTACCGGATGGGACTGTCCTTCCCATTAGACAATATCAATTAAAATTATGGCAATATGTAAGTCCCTATGAAGTTGTTCCATTTCAAATTATAACTGCAAGAGGAATATTACTGGTGAACTGGACAAAATCAGGCATTGGCGAAGACACAAAATATGGAAAAGCTTAGCAAAATATAAGTGCATTCAATAAATCTGTTGAGTTTTGAAAAATGCTCCATTCAACATCCTAAACCAAAAAAACTGATTTAGCTCTAAACAAACAAGACATTAAAACTTTGTTTATAAAACATAAGCAAAACCCTTCCAAGTGATCAATCTCTGCCATCTACAAGTGCTGAATCACTGCAAGAAAATATCAAAAGCAACTATAAAGAAACTGCAAAAAGAAGCAAGCAGATGTACTAGGCAAAGAAAACGAAAACACACACACACACACATAAAGTTACTCCCAAGAGGATAAAATGAAACTGGCTAAGTTAAAAATTGAAACACAAAGCATCCACAAAACCAATAGCCAAGATAAGACGTGTGTTTAAAAGGAAAAACTTCACAAAGAGGAGCAATTTCATTTGGTGAGCTGAAACAGCCAAGCAACATTGTCACAAACAAATTTTCCATTCAATAACCAAAAATAAAACTATGGAGAGTAAAAATAGCAAAAGCGATAGCCAATATCAGACGTATGTTTAAAGGAAAAAAATTTACAAAAAGCTGGGCAATTTCATTTGGTGAGCTTATATAGCCAAGCAATATTATCACATACATTTTTCCATTCAATACCAACGAATTATAGAAAGTAAACAAAGTATCAAGACAAAAATTCCTAACAAATTACCTTATATGTTGCTGGGGTACATGAAAACTCTTACTCTAGCACCCTACAAAAGAAAGCAGAAAAAACAACATAATCAGAAACCCATCATTCAAACCTTAAAAAAATCATAACAAAAACAAAATTTGGCAATTCCCATATAACAATACCATCGATTTAGGAGGCAGGTTTGACTTGAACTTAGCACGGACAACGCCACTGTTACCATGAGGCCTTGTAATCTTGCCCCAAATGCAGCGATAGTGGGACCCATTCTTCTTCACCTTGGCCTTGTAGATGTATGCCAAGCGCTTCCCACGGTACCAATCGACTTCTTCCTTGGTGTTCACTCCCTCAACCTGGATCAAAGACGTGTTTGGGTACTGGTTCGATTTCGACCTAACCGCCAAAAGAAAGAGCAAATATTAATCCCCTAATCTATAAATAAAAAAAAAAATCAATCTTTTCACCATTTCCCTCTCCGCCAATCCAAAATCACAGGAAAATGGCATCTTGTTTCTTCAATTTTCTTTTCTCAGCAGCCAAACAAGGAAAAGAGTAATAAACTTCGTGAATTGACAAAAATTACCTCTTGTATCCAAGAATTGTTCCTCTGGTGTAGAGTCTGTGGCAAAATCAAATAGAGAGAGTGAGCTTAAGTCTTGAAATTCGCATGAAACGAGAAATGGTTTGAAGAGGATATAGATGACAGACCTGACTCGTTCTCCTTGGCGTCCCTTCACCATTTTCAGCTAGGGTTTCCTTTGCTTCGATCCCTTGTCTGCAGGGGTACCAGAGAAGCTGCGGACCAAAATGCCCGAAAACCCTAAAATTTGCCGAAGCCGCAGACAAAGCCATTTTCTGTTATTTATAACTGCTGACCAACGTTCAGTTTAGAGGTGGGTATTAGGCCCAATTCTCTTTTTGCTCTTGTGGATATTCTATTTATCTTGATTGGGCTTCATTTTGGCCCAATTTTTTATGCCCACTGATCTTAAAGAAACACCACTTTTCTGTCTTGTTTTTCAATTTAATCACTTTAGTTTAAAACAAACCACTTAAAATAAATATAAAAACACTATTATTCTCGAGTATTTTAAATAAAGGGTCAAATAAATATGTATTATCTAAAAGTGTTTTGGTATTTTTACTTATAAAAAAGGTTATAAATCAAACGGAGAAAAATGGTATCATGATAGTGCTAGTAAAAAAATGATATGTCACCTAATTCACTCTAAAGTTAAATAGCTTAAGGTATGGAATAAAAATTACTATCATATTTTTTTCATAAATGTCCCTCTATACCAAAATTCCCAAAATTCTTCCCTACCACTGAATCCTAACATTGGAGATTAGCTATTACGGTGTCATCCATCACTGTAGTTGTGCAAATCTATCATGGAAAGACGATGACAGCATCGATCTTGTGATTGAACTTGTCAGAGTAAGAGGAGTCGAGCGTAGAGTAGCTTGATCCTATGTGGATGGCGATAATAGTGTGAAGCTTGTAATCAAACTTGTTGGAGTTAGAGGAGATTGAACTTGTGTGGATGGACAATGACAATGCAAAAGGAGAAGACGAGGAGTAAGAGGATGACAACTGACCTCGATTGAGAGACAAAGAACTCGTCATCTTGCTCCCATTCACCATCGCCATCTCACCACAAACTGTCATCACGGTGCTATCGTTGTCAGAGTGAGAGGGAGGGAGAAGTGAGATAGGGTTATGGGTTAGGGTTTTCTAATTTCCGACGAATTGAATTTGAGATAAAATTGAAAAATTACATACTCAATTTTTTTTAAAAAAATTAAAAATGCTATTTATTAACAAGTTATTAGTTGTGCTAATATGTTATTTCATACAATTTTTCTTAAAAAAATACTACATAGCAAAATTATTTGATAAAATTTACCATACAAAAAAAAATTTGATAAAATTGAAATTTAACACAACCTTTAAAAGTTTATGTAACTACCTAGTAATAATCATAATGATGTTTTACAATTTTTAAAAAATATAAAAATTTATTATATAATTACGCCTTAATTATTTTAATTATATTATGACTTTAGAATATTTAGAAATTGCAGACACATTATAATTTCACATTAGCTATGCATATGTGTCATTAACCTTTTTCTTTTTTATTTTTTGAAAGATTCTCTTGGGGTTTGAAGAAACTGATTTTTTTTTTTTTTTAAAGGAAGAAACTGATTACCTAGAGCACATTGAAAAGAAAAAAAAAAGAAAGGAAAAAAGGAATCATAATAATAGACCGACTTTCTGGTGGTAAATATTGAGACTAAAACAATTAGTAGCGGATCCAAATCATGATAAGCTTCGTAAAGGGATACTTTTTTTTTTAATCCTGCGGTTCGTTAAAGGATAATTTTTTTTTAAAAAAAAAAAAAAACTTATCTATTGAAAACGTACATTCAAAAGGTACATTATCTCAGACCGATTTAAATTGTATTTAAATTTTAAATGTTAAAAAAAAAAATCCTATAGGAACTCGAAACCGGAACTAAGTGATATAAAAAAGAGAGAATCTTTTTATGACCTGAAAAAAAAAAAAAAAAATCCATAGCCAGTCAACTATAAACGAAGCTCAGCGTGATATGAAGTAAAAGAAGTAGAAGCCTCAAAGCTGTAGGAATATTCATCGGAGAGTCAAGGAAAAACCACAGGAGAACAAGACTGCAAAGAGAGAAAGTAATGGCGCGACGGAGGGTGCGTGGCTTTACGAAATCGTTGAAGGAATGGACCGTCGCAATTTGCATGGTGTTCATGATCGTATCGTTCTTAAGATGCATGAGATCGTTTCAAGATTTGACGGGTGCAAATTTGGTTGAACTTACGGTTCAAACGTCAACGTTGCAGCAGCATATTGTGGTGAATACTGAAAAAAGCACCGACCAACCTCTCAACGTCGCACAGAATATATCATCAACGTCGGAGAATTTTCAGGTCAGATTGTTGTTGAATTTTATTATTTTTCATGCATTCAATCAGCGCAAAACATATGACTTTCATATTTTTTTTATTAAAATATTAAAATTTCTTTTTCATTTATATATTGCATCTTGTTTTTTTAAAGCCTAGTTGAGTTAGGGTTTTTAGCTTCTTAGAGAAAGAGAAGTATTCTATATCAACAAATCATGTCAAGTTTCAAGTTTTGGGAAGCCATATTGGAGATTTTATTCTCTGTACATAACAAACATATATATATATAAGTTATGTACGTTGTTTAATCTTAAAGATTTGTGCATGATATTGTAATTTATTTAATGTAACTCATAAATAGTACTAGTGCTAAAATTTTTCGTTTATATTGCAAACTTTATTGTATATATTATCATTAAATTCGTGTTGATATTGCCAGGACTCTGATATTTGGAAGCAACCAGATAATAGTGAGAATTACAGAAAATGCTTTGACCAGACGAAGCAAGAAAAGAGTACGTACCCAATAGTGCTTTCCAACAACTTACTATTTTTTTTTTATATAATTTGATGTAATTGTTTCTCAAATTATAATGCCTAGCTTAATTATTTTATCTTTGTGAATTGAAAAGGGTAATTATTTTTTTAATATTGCTTAAGCCAAAAACAATATTTTAATGTTGCAGGAAAAGGAGCTGGTTTTGCCACAGATGGCTATATCCTTATTAATGCCAATGGGGGTTTGAATCAAATGAAACTTGGGGTAATATTAATAAGCAATATTAATTATGCCATAAAACAAAAATATTGTGTTAATGGTTCTTATATTCCTAATCATGATATTACTCTCAATTTTCATGGTGGTGTATTTATTTATTTAAATAACCGAGTGAATTAATGAATGCTATTGCAGATAAGTGACGCGGTTGCAGCAGCAAAACTTATGAATGCTACCTTGATTTTGCCTTCATTGGATCACGAGTCCTATTGGAACGATCCGAGGTGAGCCGGGGTAATTTAGAGCTCGTTTAAGAACATAACTCAAACCAATAGTTTAAACCTAAAAATACTATGACAATGTAGCAAAACTGGTCTCGTCTGGCCTTTCTTTTTGTTCGAACTAGATTCTTAAACAAAGTTATTAGTTTCAATATTAATTTATGTAATTGAGAAAAAAGTTGCTCGACAAGCATTTACTAAATTTTGAGAACGATGTTTTGGTTTCAGTAATTTTAAAGATATCTTCGACTGGGATAATTTCATTGAAGTTTTAAAGGATGATATAAGAATTGAAGAATCACTTCCCTTGGAATATCGGTCGGTGGTTCCCATGAGTTTGCGTCCAGTCTCTTGGTCAAAGGTAACGACAACTAATCTTTTTCTCATTTTTTACTTTTTAAATTTGGTAAAAGAGTACTGTGAAGTTTGTGACACCGGAGATTTTTGGGCCGCTGGGCTTTTGCCAAGGGGCGTCTAGTCCATGTAAAAATTACATTATATGGAAAAAAAAAAACTGTTATATTAAAATTGAAATAAGTTTAAAAAAATTGAAATAAGCAAAATTTTGTCAATATTCTTGGAATAGAAAAATTATATATGTAGTCATTATAATAATGATCATCATTGCCACTCTATCGAAAAAAATCCTAATACTTATCACATTCTATATCCTCCAATTACACTATCTATGTCCTCCAATTACACTAATTATTTTCATAATACTAATTTTTGCTATTTTTAAATTTTGTTATATTTCAACCTCACTATCGAGATTTTGATGTATGTCGAAAAGCCCTTAGTCCAGTGGCACCAACTATTTGGTTCGGGTCAAGTGGGGTGGGATGTTGGAATATTGTTAGTTAAATTCTGTCACGTACCAAAAAAAAGAGAATTAAGCTATTTGAAATTGTAGTTTAAATTAAGGGTTTGAAACAAAATTCGTTAAAATTTAAATTTAGTGAGAGAAGATGTCTTAACGAAATTGGTTTGAACTATTATTTTATAGTTTTAACTACTTTGTTAAATGCACTATATATGATCTTTTTTTAAAATTTTTTTCATTTTTCCCTTGAATTGATGACAATACTTTTGCTTTTTTCTTTTTTGCCTCTTTCTTCAGGCTGGTTATTATAGAAATATGCGTGAAAAACTAAAAAAATACAAGGTGATTGAGTTCATGCACACGGATTCCCGACTAGCTAATAAAATGCCTGCTCCAACCCAAAGGCTTCGTTGTCGAGCAATGTACAATGCATTAAAGTTCAGAAAAGAAATTGAACAACTTGGGCAGACCATAATTAACAGATTGAGGGACAACAGTACAAGCCCATTCCTAGCTCTTCATTTAAGGTGTCTTAAAATTGTTATTACAAATTCAAAGTTTTACTTGGTACTTTTTAAATATGTTCTTCAAACCAAATATATTTTATAAATTTAATTTTTGTAGGTACGAGAAGGATATGCTTGCTTTCACGGGCTGCAGTCACAATTTGAGCAAAGCTGAGCATAAAGAGTTGGAACAAATGAGGAAAAACACAGCTCGTTGGAAAGAAAAAAACATCGACCCTACAGAGCAACGGCTTAAAGGGAAATGTCCAATGACACCGAGAGAGGTTGCTGAGTTTCTCCAAGCATTGGGATATCCCGCTGACACAAAAATTTATGTCGTTGGAGCGAAAATTTATGGTCAACAAGGGATCAGATCACTTAGGGAGAAGTATCCTAATCTACACTTTAAGGATAGCTTAGCAACAGAAGAAGAGTTAAAGCCTTTCGAAAATTTTCAAAATCAGCTTGCAGCTATAGACTATACTGTGGCTTTAGAGAGTGATGTCTTCGTCTACTCTTATCCTGGAAATATGGCTAGAGCATTGAAAGGTCACAGGAAGATTGAAGGTTTTCTAAAGACAATCAGCCCATATAGGTATTTTTGCTAGATTTACTTTTATTTTGTTTTTATACATTCATCTTCTATAATAATGGAAATTTTTATGCAGGAAAAAGTTCGTAGAATTGATAGATAAACTGGACAATAATTTTATTACTTGGGATAGCTTCTCGTCCTCGGTTAAGAGCCTACATGCAAATAGAACTGGAGCACTATATTCAGTGGCGGACGAGGAATCTGTTAGATCTCGAAAGTTAGGAGAAAACTTCTACTCTAATCCCACTGCTTGCCTTTGTCAGAAGTCCAGTGAAAATTAAGTTGTACATAAGCCAATTAATAGTATAGGGATAATTAATTTTGTAAAATAGGTTAAATTTCATACCTTAGGCGAGGCACTTGTCGATGAATATAGGAAAATTCATTTTTTATGATCATCCTTTGCATATTTGTTGCATGAGTTTTGTTAAAGAGCAAAAGAGATTTTCATGACAAATTGCAGCAATCTGTCATTTGCAACGAAAGTTATAACAACTTTCTTTTAAAAAAATCAAAAGGGTATAATAACTGAGCAGCACGAATTATAACACCAGGCCCACCGATCCACACTCACAAAATTTGCAGTTCTTTTTCAAGGATTAAAAAAAAAAAAATTTTTGCAGCTCAATGACATGCCGTTTCAAAATTTTCAACGGTAAGTTAATGGTTAAGAACGACACTTTAGTCTAATATATATGGATATACATCCATCTATATAGCAAGAAAAGAGAATAATTTGTGTACATTAACCTTCTTTTGAACAAATCCAATCGTTTAAACTTATTCCCTTTTGATTTAATTTAAATCTAGTGGCTCAAATTTGATGTAAATGGCCTTTCTATTCTCTCACAGTTCAAGCATCAATTTGTTACTTTAATGTTCTTTTTCTAATAAATTTCTTACTTCAACATATTTTTCCAACCACAATTACATATATATATGTACATGCACAATAGAAAAATTGATAGTTACATTGCACAATATATAAAGTGATAATTGATTCATTATTACTACTACTGATAATAATAATAATAATAATATATAAAGTGATAATTGATTCATTATTACTACTACTGATAATAATAATAATAATAATAATAATAGATCATTATTACTACTACTATAATAATAATAATAATAATAATAATAATAATGACAATACCATTTTTTAATAAAATTTAACATTAACTATATAGATATTCCTATAATCTTAGCCCAAAAAAAAGAGAAAAACACCTCTATATATAGATTAAAAACTATTCAACTAGTTGCTTGTTCATCAATTTTTAACTACTTAAAAAATTACTTTAAAACATTAATATCTTTTGTTATTAAAAGCCCTTATTTCTTTTTTCTAATCTTCCTTGCGTATAAAGTGTAAATATGAAAAATCTTTACATACATAAAAAAAATTAATTGATTAACTGATTATCACTTTATAACTACTAAAAAAAGTTACTACTTTAGATTATAAAGATTTTGACTTTCACTAATGAACATTAACATAGTTTGATTCCTCTTTTGTACCATATTTTCTTATTCTTTTATTTTTATAAGGTGCTTTGTACATTAACGAATATAATAGACTTAAAAAATTAATGAAAAACTGTATTTTAAATGGAAATCGTTATAAACAATAAAAATCAATAATGATTCTTTGAATCACTCCATATTTTTTTATATTTTTTTTCTACTAAAACATATGAATATAATTATTATTCTTACTTTTTTAATTATTTTTTTCTTGAAATTAAGTCATTCTATGCTTGTAGATATATATAAATTTAATGTTTAAATTTACTTTATTTGTAGATTATGTTAGCCTACCCATTTATATATTCATGGAAAAAGAAAGAAAATAATATTTTTTTTATTGAAGCAAAATTGTTGATTGTAAATACCTAATAAGTCTTATGAAAGAAAAAGCACAAGAAAATCTATTTTTGTTACTAGCAAGGGACAACGTGCCTGAGGCACGTTCCTCCTTAACTAGTATACGTACAGAGACACATGTACAAAGAGAGCTTGTGTTCTCAAACAACCGCTATAAACTACCAGGTTACCAAGTCATTAGGATACTAGGCATTTGAAAAAGGGCCGACAGTATTCAAACAACCAAAGAGTTAACTAGGTAGGATATATACCACTTTCTTAGTACCACTAATGGTTTTATTACTTTTTTGGGACCTTTGATTCTTACCACTTCAACCTTACATTGTCAAAATTGCCCTAAATCACCTGTCCATAATTTCTCTCAACTAGAAAAGATGGAGGAGCATCATATCTCCAACCACGTTGAGATTAGTTGATGGATCTTGCCGTTGCACATCACGAGGGGCGACAGTACAAGCCATCGGTGCTGACGATGAGATCTTGTGTATTGAAAGTTGGCGACGAGGAGGATAGGCTCTATCTGATTGTGCTTGCCGACTAAATCTGGTAGTCGTGGCAAAATCTAGTTGTTGTGACCCCCGTGCTGGTTAGATCTAATTATGCTTATGAGTTGTCCAAGGAAGCGAGTCAAGGGACCGAGCTTCCATCGATCGGGCTTGCCAAGTCGATCTTCAGCCATCGATCTGACGATGACAAGCTCATGAGCTCGTGACCATTTTCTCCGAGGAAAGCTCGACGAAAGCTTGCTCTGCTGCAGATCGTGATGGACAAGTGGAGAGATGTTTGTTGTCGACGATGGAGAGATGATTGCCATCGTTGATGGAGAGAAGTCATCGCCAAAGAGTTGACAAAGACAATGGAGAAAGGAGGCAGGGAGATAATCAGTTTTTTGTGTTGTTTTATTATGAAATTTTTTATTTTTTTGTTTTTTGAAATGTTTATCAATAATTTTTAATAATTATTGTTGATATAACTATATTTGATTTATTTTTATTTGTAATGAATAAACTCAAATCTATTGATAATGAACTCAAGTCCAATTAGTGGTAGGCTTAAAGGTCAATTTTGTCTTTATATATCCTCAAAGTGGCATGCTTTAAGCTTTTCCACAATAAGTGTTGAAATTGAAAAATGGTACCACATAAGCATTATTTTTCAAATTGACCCTGAAACAAATCTTGTAACCTAAATGGGAGATCAGGTAGAGAAATACCACTTCTATAGTATTATTTTTTAATGTTACCATTTCTATGAAAAATTTTGAAACATATGATTTTCAAAGAGTATAAAAACATGATCGACCACAAGTATTTCGTGCTAGGGTAAGGTAAACAAGTGTTATCTAAGGGTATTTTGGCCTTTTTTCAGCTAAAAGAGGTGGTATGAATCAAAGAAACAAAAAAAAGTAGTAGAATATAATAGTGATAGTAAAGAAGTGGTGTGCCACCTAATTTAGTCCCTACCTAAATGGGCCCAAACACATTTTATAGCCCGCTAGATCTATATCGGCCTAGCTAGAGCAGTTCCATCAACTGTCATATTACCAAGATATAATACAAGTTTACCAACTGGTCACCAGAGCCCAAAAACGTCATAAAATTCCAAAAAGCGCAAAAAGGCCGAGTAAATGTTAGAGAAAATTACATGTTACACTATAATTTTAAAAATTGTGTTTATTTATACCACATTATTATTTATATTACATGTTAAGTTATACCGTAATGAACATATGTGGCATTTATAAAAAACAAATCTTAAAAAATAACATTTATTAAAATTCCCCCAATTTTATGGTACACTAGTTCTCTGTCATTATTGTGTTCTATTATTTTTTTTTTCTTTTGATTCATACTACTTTTTTTAACCAAAAAGGCCAAAATCTCCTTAGATAACATTTGTTTGCCTGACCTTAATCTAAAATACTTGTGATTAATTATATCTTTATATTTTTTAAAAGTGATATGCTTCAAATTTTCTCATTAAAAATGGTAAAATTAAAAAACAATGCCATAGAAGTTGTGTTTCTCAAATTGATCCACATGACCAAACTGCCAAGAAGGCCCAATCAAATGAGGAAACATAAATGCGAATCAAACATGAAAGTTAAAAGTTAAGAACTACGGTGCCTTGATTTCATTACGGCAACCTAGTCATAAAAAACAGGTGTAGTCACAATTCTCAAACACGAAATTGAAAGCTTAAAAACTAGACGATTTGATTCCATTTGGAATTATTCAAAATTCAAATTCAGTGCTAAAACACAATCTCCAAATCAAATTATAAATCACAAATCTCAATTCAAATTATTTTGAAAAAAAAAAATCCTTCTCAATTGCTCATAGGGTCATACACCAGGAAATTATTCAAATCCAAATTTAAGGTCTTGAATTATGTTTGACTTGATTTCATAAACGGATACATAGACAGTCTAATAGAAATTTAGACACAGTCATAAATTCAAATTAAATCTCCCAATTCCTAAGGATTACAAAAATCCAATTTTAAAAGTCCTTTCAATTCCTATTAGGGTGTGCATTGGGGAATTTGCTAACACAAAATAAAATCAAGTTCGTTAAATCATCAAATTCAAACTATGAGTGGCTTGATCCCTTAAAGAAATATGTAGGTAACACATTCAAACTCACCAAGTTCAGCGGTAATTTAAAAAACATCCCAATTTCCCTAGGAAATAGCATAAGTAAATTTCTCATTAACATAATCAAAATCAAAAGTTTTTCCTTTAACCAAAAAAAAATAAACTCTCATGCTTTTTTTTATTATTATTTGTTTTAATATTTTTGCTCAAGCTTCAAACTAACAATTTTTGAAATTAAAGGTTGTTCAATCTTTGAACATAAACGACCACACCAAGCGTTTGTTTCAGTCGCTGGATATGAAAATGAACGACTTTCAAATTTGAGATTGAAAGGCGTTCAATTTTTTGAAGATAATACAATTGCATTTTGGTGATTCGTTTTCTTTTTTAGTTTTTATTACGGTCAAGAGTAGTATTATTTGTTTCAGTCGCTTCCTTTTGGAAGACTCTCATTGCAATTATCTATAAATCCATCTTTTCCCATAAATGTTTATAAGCTACAACTAACTGAATTTGCAAGCCGTACTTTTCAAAATTATCTATAAATGAATCTTTTTTTTTTTAAAGATAAAAGCAAACATAATATGTATTTGTTAGCCGAGAGGTATGATTATGAGAGATTTTTTTTTTTAAATTCATAAAAATGAGCTATATTTACGGAGGCCTACTGACAAGCCCTGATGTCCAAACCCGTAATAATTGAACATACAATTGCCGTAAAAATTGAACCCCCCCCCAAAAAAAAAAAAAACCTTATCAAAGATCAGCAAATAAATGGTAAGTTTTAGAATCCACTGCTATGAGCCTCAATGCTGCAACAGCAGCAGCAACAGACATAAAACTGAAGAAACAAACGTTGATCCAATGCCAGAGCTTCTGCAAAGATGTGAGCTTGTTCTTCTTGGCCACCATGTACATGTGATTCGCGAGGATAAACGTGAGAGGGAATGTGCTGATGGCTCCAGTGAGGCTCATGAAATCTCCAAGGAAAGGCAGAAGGGCTGCAATCAGTGTGTTGATGGCAAGATATCCGCCTCTCACCCCGATTCTGAACGACAAGTTGTAAATTGATAATGCACTTCCTTTAATCCCGAATTTCGTGTCCACATATTCGTACATTGGACTAGCAAATATCTACAACCACAAGGCAAATTTAAGTATATATGTTAGAATAAGAACAAGAACAAGAAAGATTGGAAAAGAAAAAAAAGGGGGTGGAAAATTACATGGAGAGCAATGACAGTTTGCAGGAAGGCTGAGATATTTGCAGTTGCCATTATCCAAACCGGACCCTTAACGCTGTTGAGCAAGTACGTAGATGTCGAGGATCCATAGGCCCAGTACCCTATGAAAGTAACAGCATACATGGGAAAAACTCCAACTGTGAACTGAAAGTAGAGAGCTTTTAGCATGTTCCCAACAACGGGCTTCCTCACGGTTGCCTGTTAGAACAACATAACCAAAAAATAAAAAGGAAGTCAGCATTAAAAGGAGAGGAAAAATGTAAGATAATCACAAAAAGGACTTATAGTTTTATGCCTACCTGAATCTCTGGCAGCATTCCTGTATTAAAAGCAAAAACAAGATTTGCTGCTGCTCCTATTGTTGTGAATACTTTGCTAATTGTTGTCCCTGGTATGCTATAATCCCTTTCTGGTGCTTTAATTCCTGCATTATTAAAGTGATTGGTGATTTGGGTTCAATTTATTAACTTGAAATAGAACAATTTGTGCAATTAAAAAGGACTGACAAGGGAAAAGAAAACATATTACAGGCTGCAGCAAGAGAAAACCTTGGTAATCTTTTAGCGCAACACAACTGGATTAAGTGTTGATATGGTAAAATCTAAATACAGCTCGAAAAAGGGAGCAGTCTTACCATCCTGAAGGGACAACACAAATGCTACAACAATATATACAAGGCTAAAGAACGTGGAAAATCCCAACCAAATCCGCAGAGCTGATAAGTGTGGTATCCCTATGGCAAATAGCGCACAAACAAACCCGGCTATGGAAATACCGTATGGGAGCTTCATTAAATTGTCATCTCTGAAAAGAACATACACAGCCTGCAAAAGCAAACATATGCATAAAAATGTTTTAAGAAATTTAAAAAAGAAATCATTCGTGGATAATTATGTTGTATGATATTGAAAGACTTAGATACAATTCTAAACCATCATATCCTATTAAAAAGAGTAAAAGAAATAGCATAATTTGATAAAATATAACAATTCAAAACTATACTTGCTGTTAGATTTTTTTATCCTTACTTTATCAGAGAATTCTCCATGTATACTTGTCATCATGCAAAATTTTCTCATTTGGGTGGTTTAGTCATTGTCAATTGGCATGCCTACGTATCAACATAAAGACTGGTGAACAAGTAATTATTTCACTTGTCAAATGTGATTTAGAAAAATAAAAAAAATATATTCAATGGAAAAGGGATTTTAAATGACTCACTTATACTTGTCATCACGCAAACCTTTTCTCATTTTGGTAGTTTATAACTCATTGTCATGCGCACAAGTTGACATAAAGAAGGAGAACAAGCAATTTTTTTAACTAGCATATGCCTCCTAAAGGCCTACAAGTGAAAATGCTTGGTAGCACATTTGGTCCTAAGCATCATAATTGAGGCAAAAATTAGCGTCATTTATGTTGTGAGACTCAATTTATATCAGTGCCATGTTTCTTAGTATTGCTCAAGAGAATTATACTACAGGACAAGAAAAAATAGACCCCATCGGTAGGTAGACAATTTTAAATAGTTATAGTTCTATCAAATTTCAAACCGGTAGGGACACAAGAGAATTATTTTTTTTTCCCAATCTAACATTCTTTTTATATGATTTTTTTTTTTTTTTTCATATTCTTATCGTCCAAAACTTTATTCAAGATTGAATTTACCTTTAGTGCTTGACCAGCCAAGATGATATATCCAGTGTTGATCATGAAAAGATTGACATACTGCAAAGCCCATGTGAGAGAATAAGCTTTCTTCCCTGTAAAGAAAACAGCATAAAGCCCATAAACCAAATTAAAACAACATAAAAAAAAAATCAACAAAGAATGATAAAACAAAGTCAACATTTTCCATTTCCTCATTCATTTCACATACCGTATACGTATCCTGCAAGATCTCTGTATCTGATATGCCTTTTTCCACCAAATTCATGGAGCTTGGCAATGAGGGCATTTGCATACAGCGAAATTGCGGTGGCGGCGATAAGCCCGACTACGCCGAACAACCAACCCAGAGGAACCATGATGGCTCCTGAGTATCCCAAAACGTATGCACTATTTATGCCGGTGGTCAGGACAAACCCCACTTGAAACCAAGAATCTATCATTCAAAAATCCAAAAATTTTTAAGTTAGATGTCTTATAATCTCTGCCTTTCAGAAACACAGCAATCCAAAATCAAAACCCCATTTGCCTTTTGATAAATACAAGACATCCCAGAAATAAAACAACAAAACAATAATCAAGAATCAAGAAAGAAACAATGATTCGACCCATAATTTAAAGCAAGAAAACGACCTTGCAATATCACTTCAAAATATTAGCAACAGAAATTTGCATCTACCATTCATCACAACAAAATAATAATCAAACAACGAAAAAAAAAAAAAAGAAAATTGGATTGGATTGGTAAAGAGACGAACCGCTGCTAATCTGATGGGCGGTTTCGGGTACTTCAATGGCCAAGTGGTCTTCATCATGGACCTTTCGGGGACCGAAATCGACATCGGCACCGCCACCATGAGAAGCCATGGGAAGCTCATGGAAATAATCCTCTCCTCTTTCTCCTCTTTCCAGGAGCAACTGGGTCTCCTCCTCTGGTTCTTCTTCCTCCACCAGAACCACATCCTCCCCAGATGTTATGTTATTATACAGCGCAGCCAGCGTAGCGTTATGGTATCCCGCTAAATTCTAGCTTCCCACCACCCACTTTTTTTTGCTTTTTAACTTTTTGACTACCACCCAGAATCCAGCGAAGCGGCCCAATTCAAACCATTAAATGAAAAAAATAAAAAATTTGAAACAAATGAAATGAAACTCTATGATATTTTTCTTAGGGGATTTTGTGTGGACAATACATTTTAATAATATATTTTTGGGTTTTGAAATGAATCTTTTTTTTTCTTTTTTTTTTCTGGGGCTTATTTATTGGAGGGTTAGAAGGAAAGAGAATGGTCGAATAAGAGAGACGGGGCTCTTGTTTTAAGCGTGCGCCTACAGTTATGTCATGGGTCCTAACTTTACACTCTTCTTAGATCACATTTAAATTCTTATAATTTTTTACGCCTCAAATTATATTTAATCAATTAAAATTTGACATATCATTTAAATGTTTTAATTTTTAATCAAATAATCTGTTTAACCCTGTTATTTTCACCAAATATTATAAGATGGCTTGATATTATTTTTAAAATAAATAAAAATATTTTTATTTTAAAAAATAAAAATTTTTTAAGGATTATATTGAGAATATTTTAAAATTTTTGTTTTAAAAAATGTATAAAATTTTTTTAAAAGTTTTAGGAACAAAAACAACTGGGCTTATGTTATTTTTTTGCTTTTTTGCTGACATCAGGTTCTTTTCATTTTCTTTCCCTGTTTCGACGGCCAAGAACTCCCCACATCGCAATACTTTCTTCTTCTTTTTTCTTTTTTTTTTTAAAATTATGGTAAAGTGTCTCTTCATTGTCCTTTCACAGGCGTAGGCCTCCATCCAAAAAAAAAAGCCTCTGTCAAAAACACTTTGCTCTGAAGAAGTAAAGAGTACGAATTGCAGGTTCCATCTCTTCTTCTTAATTTTTTTGAGTAATAAGTATGAATATGTAGCCTGACCAATTTAATATAGGGCGAAACTATGGTAAGATTCAGAGAAATTCTTATTGATAAAAACTTCATTTTTATCGTTAAATCTAAATCTAAAGACCAAAAATAAAAATAAAAGAGCTTATTTTTAGTTAAATGAGATCAAATGCACCAAATTTTTAAAATTAAAAATTAAAAAATAGCCAAAAAAAAACACGCATTTCAGAAGAAAAAACCACTGAAACAAAAAGCTTTTGGTCGTCGGCAACCCCCAACCATCGTTGGCGACCCCATTTCTCGAGTCTCGGTAGGTGGAAATAGCCCTCGGCAACCCCATATCTCGGCGGTTTGGTTGTTGTCAGTCTGGACAGAGGGAGATCATAGGTCGCGCGAATCGTCGCGATTCCGTCGAAATCCATCATGATTCCGTGGCTGCCTCCGTGGGTCGCCGCCTCTGTGGGTCGTGTATTTGTCGCGATCTCCGTGGATTGCAATCCCCCATTCCCCTCGGCCGTCTTCCCGCGCTCCCTAGCCTGACTGGTCTTATGTGGTTGAATTAAAGACAAACGATAATAAACTGGTATGCACTTGTAAGAAATTTGAGTTTGCAGGAATTTTATGCTCACATTCTCTAAACGTTCTTTCTCTGAAGGATACAACAAAGATCCCTCCTCTATATATACTACCAAGATGGACTAGAGACGCAAAAGTTGGAATAGAAATAGGTATATAGGAGAAGGAAACCAAAGAAGATCCCAAGGCTAAAATGGTGCAACGTTATAAAGAATTATGTAGATTGCATACTCAAATAGCCACAAATGCAGCAGAAGATAAAGAAGCCTATGATTTTTGTCAAAGATGGTTTTAGTAAGTTTTTGGAAGGTGCACAACACGTATGAAGGCAAGAGGGAGTGAAAAGCTTAATTCTAGCAACTTACATGCTACAAAAGGTGATTTGGTCACTTACCTCTACAAATGGAGAAAATAACATCAAGGGGATTAATTCAAAGGAAAAAGTTGGTAGTAAATCGACTAGGCATGAAAGTGCTCTTGAAAAGGCAACGAAGAAGAAAAAAATTGTTCATTCAAATTTGTCTTCACATGAGATATATTGTTATTCTTATATTAGATAATTGAAAGTTTTATGTTCAAATTACAACTAATTGTGCCATTTTTTGTTTTGACTTAAACTAATTTCAATGTAAATCCTTATGGGGTTATCAGTTTGGAAGCTTTCAGTCAACATGCATTATCTTTTATGTTATTACAACCTACTCTGGTATTGTTTTGGTAATGTTATTACTATTCTATATTAAACAATATTGTTTCTTCAAATGATGTTTGACATACTTCCGTATTCAGGTGCAATCTAGTCCTGCTTTAAGCAGGCAATTGGAGCAACAGAATTTTGGACAAAATTTACAAATGACTAAGTCATTGCATTTCAACCAGGTAAAGAATTAAAACTATTGACATGATTGTTGAAATTTCTTGTTATATATTAATAAAATAATTTACATGAATTTAATTAAATCTTAGCTTCAAAGTGTTACACATGGAAATCAAAGTGATCAACCAATAATGAATTTCTTATTTACTCAGGCAAAAATATTTGACTAACATTTTCTTAAATTTATAATTTTTTAAGGGATTAAGTTTGTGATTTAGTATATACTAAAATTCCTTCCCCCCCCTTTTTTTTTTTTTGTTTTGGAGGCAACTTCATTTGAGACATGGCCTCAAGAATTTGGACATTCAGAAAGTCACTTTTAAGATAGAATGCTATAATAGTATTAAAAGATATTTCATAGAGAGGGATTATAATATCTTTTTTCCTTCTCGTTTAATTTTTTTATTAAAACGTTGAATACTCTTTCTTCTGGGCTTGAATGCTTTTGTTATGCTTGGATCTATTTTTGCCTTTCATCTTAATTTTGTTTTTTTGCTTTCCAACTTGATTTTGAATTTTTTTATCCAACACAGATCTGGCTTTATGTGCTAATGACAAATATTACAAAAAAACTGAAAAAACTTGCTTGTAAAAAACTGGAGAAAACTTGGAATTCTTCTTATTGTAAATGCTTACATAAATCGCTTTCCATCAAGTGGAATTCTCTTTTTTTTTTTTTAATCACAAGGGAGGCAATCCAATGAGTTTTAACCTTCAAACGTCACGTTTGCCGCGGAGTGAAGCCTCGAAAAACGGAGAGGAAAAAAAAGAAAAAGAGAAGCTGATGTCAGCAGAAAAGCAAAAGAGTACCGGGGTTAAACGGAAAAAGCATTTAAAGCTTGCACATACTGCGTCGAGTTTTGATTGATTGAATTTGAGCACTATTGGATCTACCTAGAGATGTCAAGACCGCCAAGTTTATTACGCCGACCCGAACACCATAGGATGAAAAATAGGCACAACATGATATAATACAATTATTAAATACGTCTAATTTATCTTTTTTATTTAAAAATTTGATGTAACTTTTAGACATAAAATATGTTAAAATACCATACAATAAAAGTTTTATTTGTGCTTGTTAAAAGTAAGATTGTGGTTCAATTATAAACACAATTAAAATATACAATTTAAAATTAATTTTATTAATATATTTTATATTTTTATAAATTTTTTTAATAAAAGAGTTTTAAATTTTTAATAGATTTGATTAAAAAAGAAAAAAGATCAAATAAATTTTTTTGTTATTAGTAACTTGTCAATTGTCAATATATACTTACCTTTTTTTTTATTTATATAAAACAAATAATATAAACCACACCGTATAAGATTTTATAATGTCGTTGTCCTCAAAAAAAAAAAATTTTTATCAACAATGCACTTTCTTTTGTTATGATTTGTAGCATGTCTGGCAAAGTTGGTTAAAACCAACTTTTTAGTTAGGAATAATATGAAACTTTTACATGCTAAACTAAAAGAAAAAAGTTGCTATAGTATAAGCTTTTACGTGCTATAGTGGTTTGAATTAAAAAATTGGTTTTAACCGATTTTGTCAAAACACTTTATTAGTGTTTTCATTTTTTTTGTGAATTTTACATTAGACAAGAAAAAGACATATTAAGAGCTAAAAGTATAACAAAAAGCATGACCATCGATACAAATACCAGCATAGCCCAAGCACTTTATGAGCACGGTTTCTTAATAAAATAGGCTATGGGTTAGGCTTGATTTTACAAAAATTAGTTGAGTCGGGCCCAAAACGACACGATAAATAAATAAACAAGCTCAAACACGACATAAGACACTTTTATACCTAAATTTCAACTCATTTGACATCGCTGATTTGCCAATGCTTAGACTCTAAGAAAAAGAGAGGTCACAATAAGAGGAGATTTTTTATTTTGTGAGGGGCATGCTTCTGAACGTTGTTATTGTTAGCCTCTCCCCTTTTGTTGGGCCAATTGAGATTTTTTTTTTCTTTTTTCATTACGTAAGCATTTTGAATTTTGCTTTATATATATACATATATACATATATATATATATATATATATATATCTTCAAAGGGGGGTTTTGGCTTCCCTTCCAGAGACTTTTAGGTGATGGCGGGCCTATCCCTATTTCGATGCTGATCAGGAGTTGGGTATAGTAAATTTTTGGCTTGAATAGATTTATGCTACAAGAAAAAAGATTTGTAGAAAAAATTATATTTATGTCACACAATATATTTAGAATATAAAATATATACTTAAGCTTTATAGTTTATGTCAATTAAGCTGTATAGTTTTTTTTGTTGAAATGCTTGTTGATTAAGAGAGTATAATTGTCTGACAAAGTAATTTTATTTAAATAGCATAACAGTAAATACAAAACTTTTTTAAAATCTAACAAAATTCAATCCACTGAATTTTTTGTGGCATATTTCTTAAATATCTAGTGGAAGTAATTGGGACTTACACCCAAGGGAGGAGCTAGGTGAGGCACAAGGGGCAGCTGCCCCTCCTGGCCTAATAGGCCCCTTGGTGAATTTGCCCTATTCCCATAAAGCTAGGGGTGACAAAACAAGTTGACGGTTTGGGTTAGAGTTAATTTTTACAAAAATTAGGTTGACACTAATCCGACTTATGACATGAACGGGTTGAGAATTCTCAACCCTAACATGACTCGTTTTGATACGGGTTGACACGAACACGACCCGTGTCAACCCATTTCTTATACACAGTGTCAAAAAATAATAACCCGTGACCCATTTTTGACCCATAACCTAATTGTGACCCGCAACCCGCCTATATTAATGTATATAATATTAAAAAAAAAACATAAAATTAGAAGACTTTCATACCACTTCAACAAGAAAATGAATGATAAGAGAGGTAGGGTTTAATCTTTTAAGGGCTTATATTATATATGAAATAATATTAAATTTTTTTAAAGTTAATTAATTAAATACGGGTCAGAAACGAGTCATTTTAGTGTTAGATGGGTTGACCCGAACACGACCTGTTTTTTTACAGGTCAGTTTCGGTTCGACACTAAAATGACCCATGGTCAAATTTTTCGACACTAACCCGCAAAAAAATGTATCGGATTCATATCGTGTCGTCGTATCGCAACCCGTCTTACCGACCCTACATAAAGCCCAAACATTCATTAAAAAAATTTGCCTCAAAATTGAAATTCTTGACAAATTTATTCCTTATTTGTTCTCTTAATTTGTTATTACAAAATTTATAAATTTTATTAATATTTAAATTATACCCTAAATTTTGATTTTTGAGTGGACACGTTCCAAAAAAATATACATCCAAATTCTACTATATTTAAATATAAATTCACAATTTTTTGTACTCTAAAACTTCTAAAAATTTTTGTTCAATTCAAGTCGTCCTGACAAAATTTTTTGACTTCGCCCCTACCTACATCTATTTCAATCAACGTATTGGAGGCTAGCAACATGCTATTTCTTTTTCTTTTCTTTTTTTTTTTAATTTTTTTTATGAGAAGATTTTTTTTTTTTGGAATTCTTACAATGAAGAGGTCAATTTTGCACCATCGATAAAGTGTAGTGCTTTAGTCGTCAAATTAATTTTATTACAGTTTGATTTGTGACTGTCCACTTTAAACACTTGTAGGGCACGATACAAAATTGCTTCTAGTCACAAATTAGACCGTTAGAAAGGTAATCCAATAACTAAAACATCACATTTTATCAATTGAGCAAAATCTTCCCCGCCATAAGAATTCTTTTTTATATACTTATGATAAATGCTAGTTTAACCATTAAATTAACTTTTCAATAATTTAATGTGTACTATGTAGAGTAAAATTGCCGAGATTTGCAAGTCTAAGGAGAGATTGTTGAAATTAAAAATATGATGATCAATTCGACAAACCACAAAATGTATAGAAGGTATTTTGCCAAAACCCTTTATGAAAACCATGCATTTGTACCAAAAATCCTTTATGAAGCTCTAAATATTTAGGTTCACAGTCTCACAACTTTTCTTGTTAATTTTTTTTTATATATAAATGATGCTTTATCATTAGTCAGTAGTCTTCGGGTTAATTTCATTATAAGAATTAAACTTTAGGGAATAGGTTTAGTCTCATTTTGACATCTAATTTTTTGACTCCTAAGAAACATTATCCCGATGTTTGTTCGTAGAGCTACAAAAAATAAATTAAAAAAAAAAACCCTTCTGCGTCGTGCAACCCCATCATTCCTAGGGCAAATCATTAACCTGCCAAGCTGCGACTGCAAACACCCCGCCCTCTAGACATAAAATGAGAGGTCTTGGTTTAGGGTTTTCCCAAACTTCATTTTTCAAGATTGAGCCATCCTTCCTTCATTATCTATTGCTTTCTTTTTTTTGGAGATTAAATTTGTTGTTGAGTCTTGACTTTCACTCTTTTTAACAAATATGATCGTGATTTCATAACAAATATGAACGGTGATTGATATTTGATGATCCTTTTTTTACTCAAATAGCATAGTAATTACCGTACTAAAAATAAAAAGAAAATAAAGAACCATGAAACTACCTGTATGTATTTTGCATTTTCTATTTTTTAAATAACCAATTTACTTGTGAATCGTTGGTAACCTGCCTGCCTTGAATCGCTCTGCTATGCAAAATGGTTAGTCCAGATTTGAGTATCTCCTAAATTGTAATTGTACCTCGCCGCCCCTCCAAATAACTTGTCAAACTACCATTTTTGTAA